>JAXLNO010002328.1:547057-568787 GCA_038087875.1 Malacoraja senta
CCCAGTTGTTCACGTCTCCCCCCCCCCCCCCCCGTTTTCATTATGTCCAATTCCTGTCGTCGACCCGACATATTGGTCTTTGACACGGGCATTGTCCTCCGCTGGACTGTGTTCCAGCGCGACTTTGAACATTACACAGCCATCGCTCATCCTAATGCCACCCCTGCTGCTCAACCTCGCTGGCCCGGAGGCCATGGATCACTATGCTTCATTCGACTTCGCCCCCGGAGAAGACCGTCGGGACCCGGTATGTCTCATTGATAAATTCACTGCCCTCTGTGATATCCCTACCAATAACATTATTGAACGCTTTAAATTCTTCCAGAGGCGGCAGAATCCCGGCGAGCATATTGACGCTTTTATTGCCTCTTTGCGTCATATGGCTCGGCGCTGTCGCCTTGAAACAATCTCCACGGACGAATTGATCAGGGATGTCCTCGTCAATGGTCTCCTGAACGCTAAGCTGCGTGACGAGCTCCTTATGAAACCTGATTTGACACTAAGGGAGGCTATGTATTCCGCTCGTATGGCCTCTGCTGTTAGCTCCGTGTCTCAACCGGTGTCCCAGGACATTAACTTTACCGGTGCAGCTGGCCGCCGGCGGAACGCTGGTCCGCCATGACGAAACCCCGCCGCAATGCCCGCTAAGGTCACCCCACGCCGTTGCCCCAATTGTAATTTTTCTTTCCACCAATTCAACGTTTGCCCCGCGCAGGGTAAGACTTGTGGCAAACTGAACCACTTTTCGGCGGCTTGTCGGTCCCGTGATAAGCCGCTCCCTGCTCCAAGGAGAAATTTAAACAACCTTGCAGACCCTGATAGCGCGCTTGGTTATCAGTACCAGTCGGACTTTGATAGGAGCTCCTCCCATGGTGATTCAACGGTGTTTTTGCTTTTGGGTGCACCTGCTACGATAACAGATCCCTCTGTGCATGTTACTGTTAATGGTCATTCATTCTCTGCCAAGGTCGATACTGGTGCCTTTTCAAATGTTATGTCTATCAGCCTTTTCAAGCGGATAAGATCTGGGGAGATAGTTACTCCCGATGACACCCGCCTTCATGTCTATGGGGGAGGAGTTCTAGTTCCAGTGGGGAAGGCCACGGTTATCTGCACAGTCCTTGAGACCTCTCGGCCCCTCACCTTCCACCTGCTGGATTCTGACAACGTCACCCTGCTGGGCGCCTGTGCGTGCCAGGACCTTGGTTTGGTTTCTTTCCACCGCGGAATTCACCTGGTGCAGGCCCCCATGGACCCCCTGGGCGAATACCCCGACCGTTTTGATGACATTTTGGGCAAATTGCCCTGTGACTATAAAATCGTTGTCGACCCGAGTGTCGACCCGGTGGTTCGACCGGCCCACCGCGTCTCCTTCGCTATGAAGGGCCGCGTGGAATCTACTCTGCGTGATATAGTGACCATGGGCATCCTCAAGGAGGTGACCGCTCCCACCAGGTGGGTCTCAAACATGGTTGTCGCTGCCAAGAAGGATAAGAGCGAGATCCGGATCTGCATTAATCCAAAGGACCTGAACCTGGCCATCAAGCGCCCGCACTACCCCATGCGGACGGTGGAGGACGTCGCTGCACAGGTCGGTCCTGCCACTGTCTTCTCTGTCTTAGACGCCAAAAGCTCATTCTGGCAGATCCCTTTAGATGAACGTTCCTCATTCCTGACCACCTTCATCACACCTTTCGGCAGGTTCCGTTTCCTCCGTATGCCGTTTGGGATCAACTCGGCTAGTGAGGTTTTCCAGCGCACCATGGAACAGCTGTTCGCTGGGTTGCCGTGCGCTATCATCGTGGATGACATCCTGGTGTACGGGAGGAACGTCGCTGAGCACGACCTGCACCTCCGCAAAGTCCTGGACAGGGCTCGTAAAATCAATCTCAAGCTCAACCCCAAGAAGTGTCGGTTCCGGGTCCCGGAAGTCACTTACGTTGGTCACGTTTTCACGGCAGGGGGTTTAAAGCCTGACCCCCAGAAAACATCAGCAGTCACCGAGATGCCCGCTCCTACTGACGTTCCCGGCCTGCAGCGCTTCCTGGGCCTGGTCAATTACCTGGGGAAGTTCGTACCTGACCTCAGCGAACTGAGTGCTCCCCTGAGGGAGCTGATCAAAAAGACTCCGCATGGATCTGGCTCCCGCATCACCAGTTGGCGTTCGTGGCTCTGAAGTCCAAGCTCACACACACACCGACTCTCAAGTTCTTCGATCTGCACAGACCAATTGTCCTCACTTGTGATGCCTCTAAGTTCGGTCTCGGTGCCGCATGTCTGCAGCATTATGACGGCCTGCAGCTACCTGTCTCCTACGCTTCTCGCACCATGACCCCTGCCGAGCAACGTTATGCACAGATCGAGAAGGAGCTACTTGCCGTGGTGTTCGCCTGCTCCAAGTTTAGGGATTACATTCTGGGCAACACCTTCACCATTGAGACTGACCACCAGCCACTGGTCACTATTCTGAATAAGCCTATCCATGTCGCCTCTTCCCGGTTGCAGCGGATGATGCTGCAGCTCCAGCGTTTCACGTTCCGGATTGTGTACCGCAAGGGCAAAGATATGTTTGTGGCCGACACATTGTCCCGTGCGCCGCTCCCTTCAGTTGCCCGCCACCCGTACGAATCCTCTGACCTGATGGTACTGAATGTTAACATTGTTCCATCCCAGCAGATGCAGTCCCTGGTCAAACACACTGCTGATGATCCTGCCCTGCAAGAACTTGCGGACGTTATCCGCCGTGGTTGGCCTGACCGACGCTCTTCCCTGCCGGCTGGTGCCCTCCCCTACTTCCTGGTTCGTGATGAACTAGTGCTACATGACGGCGTGGTGGTGAAGGGTCACAAGGTCGTGGTGCCGGCCGCTCTGCGGGATCACTATTTTCAAACTGCACACAATGGCCACCCCGGGGTGGAGGCCACTTTGTCCCAGGCCCAGAGCCAATTCTACTGGCCAGGCATGGCTCAGGACATCCGTGACAGGGTCTCCGTTTGCGCTGCCTGTAACAGTCTCCTGCCTCATCAGCAGCGCCAGCCCCCCCTGCAGCAGCCGGCCCCGAGCTACCGTGGATGTATATTGCCACGGACCTTTTCGAATGGCGTGGCAAGCATTTCCTGGTCCTGGTGGACTCATACTCCAGTTGCCTTCCATCACCTCTGCCGCCGTCATCGGGAAGCTTCGCCAACACTTTTGCACCCATGGACCCCCGGTGACCCTCCAAGCGGACAACGGCAGCCAGTTTCTCCAGCGCCGAGTTCCGTGCCTTCGCTGCCCGTTGGAACTTTCGTCACACCACCAGCAGCCCTGAGTATCCGCAGAGCAACGGCCTTGCGGAACGCGCCGTCCGCAGTGCCAAGGAGCTGCTGGAACATTGCCGCCTTTCACATTCCGACTTCTACCTTGCCCTCCACAACCTCCGCAACATTTCCCGCGACCCCGCGCTCGGTTCACCTGCCCATCGCCTCATGTCCTGCACCACTAGACCACCTCTCCCTGTCTCGCAACAGTCCCTCAAACCCTCAGTCCAGAACCCTGCTGCTGTCACAGAGCGCATCATCGAGAAGAAAGCCATCCAGAAGCGCTCCTTTGACAAGTCGGCCCGGCCGCTTCCTTGCCTGTTCCCGGGCCAGGTGGTTCGGATGCAGTCCCCCTCCGGGCACTACAGGCTGGCCGTAGTGGTTGGTAATGCCGGCTCTCCCGGGCATACCTCGTCGACTATGAGGGCGCTATCTACCGTCGGTCACGCCAGCACCTCCTGCTCGTCAACGAGCCTCCTCCGCCTCCCGCAGAACGGTTTCAGCCACCTATCCCTTCCATTCTGCCCGAGGCTCCGCCAGCCCCTGTCACTCCTCGCATGTCGCGGAAACTGACCTCCCAGCTCTCTATGCCCCACGCTCACAAGCCTCTTTCCCCTGCCTTGCCTGCCAGCGTGCCCGTTTCGCCTCGCTGTACTCCTCCGTCTCCAGTTCGTTCCCCGCGCGGCTCTCCCACCTCTTTCCCTGACTCTGTCCCTTCTGCTCCTGCGGTTGAGGGGGAATGCGGGTTGCGCACCCGCTATGGCCGGTTGGTCAAGCCGCCTGTCCGTTACGGGGAGCTCGCTTAGCTGTGTTATGACACGATTAACTGTTCACAGCGCGGTTTGTAATCCTAGCATATGAGCCGTGGTCGCTCTGTGTATTGCCATGTTTTTGTTTCCAAGAGGAGGGATGTAGATCAGTGCATGTTCCTTTAACTTAGTGACCTCACCACTACTAACCACTCCCCATTGTCTCTCCTATAATTGTAAGGTTCCCACCTCCAGCCCTCTCTCTAGCTCCAGTGATGACCACGGACAGCTATTGCATGGTGTGTGTTAGTGATTTAATAAACCATCAGTAAAAGACTCTGTGTAGGAACCAAGTCATTTTACACATTGTTAATTCAGAAACAACGGTTCTGAACTCAAGAAAGGTAACTTTGAGGGTATGAGACGTGAATTGGCTAAGATTGACTGGCAATTAGTTCTAAAAGGGTTGACGGTGGATATGCAATGGAAGGCATTTAAAGACTGCATGGATGAACTGCAAAAAATGTTCATCCCAGTTTGGCAAAAGAATAAATCAGGGAAGGTAGTGCATCCGTGGATAACAAGGGAAATCAGGGATAGTATCAAAGCAAATGATGATGCGTACAAATTAGCCAGAAAAAGCAGCATACCAGAGGACTGGGAGAAATTCAGAGACCAGCAGAGGAGGACAAAGGGCTTAATTAGGAAAGGGAAAATAGATTATGAAAGGAAACTGGCAGGGAACATAAAAACTGACTGCAAAAGTTTTTATAGATATGTGAAGAGAAAGAGATTAGTTAAAACAAATGTAGGTCCCTTGCAGTCAGAAACAGGTGAATTGATCATGGGGAACAAGGATATGCCGGACCAATTGAATAACTACTTTGGTTCCGTCTTCACTAAGGAAGACATAAATAATCTGCCGGAAATAGCAGGGGGCCGCAGGTCAAAGGAGATGGAGGAACTGAGTGAAATCCAGGTTAGTCGGGAAGTGGTGTTGGGTAGATAAACGGCGCGGGGCTTTGCTTTCCAGACGCCCAGGGACCGTTGCAGAAGGAGGAGCAGCGTCCGGGTGGTGAGTAGATAAACGGCGCGGGTCTTTGCTTTCCAGACGCCCAGGGACCGTTGCAGAAGGAGGAGCAGCGTCCGGGTGGTGAGTAGATAAACGGCGCGGGGCTTTGCTTTCCAGACGCCCAGGGACCGTTGCAGAAGGAGGAGCAGCGTCCGGGTGGTGAGTAGATAAAGGGCGCGGGGCTTTGCTTTCCAGACGCCCAGGGACCGTTGCAGAAGGAGGAGCAGCGTTCCATTCAATTATCCTATAAGTGAGGAAGCCGCTGATTGGTGGAAGAGGACCAAGAGAAAGCAGCTGATTGGTGGAAGTGGACAAAGAGAAAGCAGCTGATTGGGAGTCAGATCCCTGCTGATTTCCTCCACCAGTTTTGTATTGTATCCAGGGTAAGGGGGGAGAATGAGGGCCAGGGCAGTTTACTGTTCTGGGTGTCAGATGTGGGAGGTCATGGAGTCTGATACCCGTCCAGACGTTCACATCTGTGTCAGGTGCGTAGAGATGGGGTTCCTAAGGGACCGTGTTAGGAACCTGGAGCAGCAGCTCGATAACCTCTGTCTGATCAGGGAGAGTGAGGAGGTCATAGAAAAGAGTTATAGGGAGGTGGCCACTCCAAGACCACGGGAGGCAGACAAGTGGGTCACGGTTAGGAAGGGCAAGGGGAAGAGGAAGGGACTAGTGAGTACCCCGGTGGCTGTACACCTTGAACATAAGTACTCCTGTTTGAGTACTGTTGAGGGGGACAGTCTTCCTGCGGGTAGCAACAGCGGCCGGGCCTCCGGCACAGAGACCAGCCCTATTGCTCAGAAGGGTAGGGAAAAGAAGAGGAGGGCAATAGTAAAAGGGGACTCTATGGTTAGGGTGTCGGATAGGCGATTCTGCGGACGCAGTCAGGAGACCCGGATGGTAGTTTGCCTCCCTGGTGCCAGGGTCAGGGATGTGTCTGAACGCGTCCAAGATATCCTGAAATCTGAGTGAGAGGAGCCTGAGGTTGTGGTACATATAGGTACCAATGACATAGGTAGAAAAAGAGAAGAGGTCTTGAAAGGAGAATTTAGGGATTTGGGAGGAGAGTTAAGGAGAAGGACTACAAAGGTAACAATCTCAGGATTATTACCTGTGCCACGCGACGGTGAGAGTAGGAATGGAGTGAGGTGGAGGATAAATGCATGGCTGAGGAACTGGTGCAGCGGGCAGGGATTCACATTTCTGGATCATTGGGACCTCTTTTGGGGAAGGTGTGACCTGTACAGAAAGGACGGGTTGCACTTGAACCCGAGGGGGACCAATATCCTGGCGGGGAGATTTGCAAAGGCTACTGGGGAGACCTTAAACTAGAACGGTTGGGGGGAGGGACTCAAATAGAGAAAGCTAGTGGAAAATGTGGGAGGCAGGAAGCAGAGAAGGGAAGCACTCGGACCCAAAATGTAGGGTAGAATGAAGAAAAATATAATAAACAGAGAATAAGTGGTGGTGGGTTTCTTAAATGTGTATATTTTAATGCTAGGAGCATTGTAAGAAAGGTGGATGAGCTTAGAGCCTGGATTGACACCTGGAAGTATGATGTTGTGGCGGTCAGTGAAACATGGTTGCAGGAGGGCTGTGATTGGCAAATTAATATTCCAGGATTTCGTTGCTTCAGGGGTGATAGAATTGGAGGGGCAAGAGGTGGGGGTGTTGCATTGCTTGTCAATGAAGATATTACAGCAGTGCTTTGGCAGGATAGATTAGAGGGCTCGTCTAGGGAGGCTATTTGTGTGGAACTGAGAAATGGGAAAGGTGTAGCAACACTGATAGGGGTGTATTATAGACCGCCAAATGGGGAGCGAGAATTGGAAGAGCAAATATGTAAGGAGATAGCAGATATTAGTAGTAAGCTCAAGGTAGTGATTGTGGGAGATTTCAATTTTCCACACATAGACTGGGAAACACATTCTGTAAAAGGGCTGGATGGTTTGGAGTTTGTAAAATGTGTGCAAGATAGTTTTTTGCAGCAACACATAGAGGTACCTACTAGAGATGGGGCAGTGCTGGACCTCCTGTTAGGAAATGAGACAGGGCAGGTGGCGGAGGTATGCGTCGGGGAGCGCTTCGGGTCCAGTGATCACAATACCATTAGTTTCAATATAATTATGGGGAGGGTCATAATTGGACCTAGGGTTGAGATTTTTGTTTGGAGAAAGGCTAACTTTGAGGAGATGCAAAAGGATTTAAAAGGAGTGAATTGGGACATGTTGTTTTATGGGAAGGATGTAGAAGAAAAATGGAGGACATTTAAGGGTGAAATTTTAAGAGTACAGAATCTTTATGTCCCTGTTCGGTTGAAAGGAAATAGTAAAAAATGGAAAGAGCCATGGTTTTCAAGGGAAATTGGACACTTGGTTCCGAAAAAGAGAGAGATCTACAATAATTATAGGCAGCATGGAGTAAATGAGGTGCTTGAGGAGTATAAAGAATGTAAAAAGAATACTAAAAGAAAAGCTAAAAGAAGATATGAGGTTGCTTTGGCAAGTAAGGTGAAAGTAAATCCAAAGGGTTTCTACAGCTATATTAATAGCAAAAGGATAACAAGGAATAAAATTGGTCCATTAGAGAGTCAGAGTGGACAGCTATCTGCAGAGCCAAAAGAGATGGGGGAGATATTGAACAATTTCTTTTTTTCAGTATTTACGAAGGAGAAGGATATGGAATTATGTGAGGTAAGGGAAACAAGCAGAGTAGCAATGGAAACTGTGAGATTCAAAGAAGAGGAGGTGCGGACACTTTTGAAAAATATCAAAAAACGGATAAGTCTCCAGGTCCTGACAGGATATTCTCTAGGACATTGAGGGAAGTTACTGTAGAAATAGCAGGGGCTATGACAGAAATATTTCAAATGTCATTAGAAACGGGAATAGTGCCGGAGGATTGGCGTACTGCGCATGTTGTTCCGTTGTTTAAAAAGGGTTCGAAGAGTAAACCTAGCAATTATAGACCTGTTAGTTTGACGTCAGTGGTGGGCAAATTAATGGAAAGGATACTTGAAGATAATATATATAAGCATCTGGATAAGCAGGGTCTGATTAGGAACAGTCAACATGGATTTGTGCCTGGAAGGTCATGCTTGACTAATCTTCTTGAATTTTTCGAAGAGGTTACTAGAGAAATTGATGAGGGTAAAGCAGTGGATGTTGTCTATATGGACTTCAGTAAGGCCTTTGACAAGGTTCCTCATGGAAGGTTGGTTAAGAAGATTCAATTGTTGGGTATTAATTGTGGAGTAGCAAGATGGATTCAACAGTGGCTGAATGGGAGATGCCAGAGAGTAATGGTGGATGGCTGTTTGTCAGGTTGGAGGCCGGTGACTAGTGGGGTGCCTCAGGGGTCTGTGTTGGGTCCACTGTTGTTTGTCATGTACATCAATGATCTGGATGATGGTGTGGAAAATTGGATTAGTAAGTATGCAGATGATACTAAGATAGGTGGTGTTGTGGATAATGAAGTAGATTTTCAAAGTCTACAGAGAGATTTAGGCCATTTGGAAGAGTGGGCTGAAAGATGGCAGATGGAGTTTAATGCTGACAAATGTGAGGTGCTACATCTCGGCAGGACAAATCAAAATAGGACGTACACGGTAAATGGTAGCGAATTGAGGAATGCAGTTGAAAAGAGGGATCTAGGAATAACTGTGCATAGTTCCCTGAAGGTGGAATCTCATGTAGATAGGGTGGTAAAGAAAGCTTTTCGTGTGCTGGCCTTTATAAATCAGAGCATTGAATATAGAAGTTGGGATGTAATGTTAAAATTGTACAAGGCATTGGTGAGGCCAATTCTGGAGTATGGAGTACAATTTTGGTCGCCTAATTATAGGAAGGATGTCAACAAAATAGAGAGAGTACAGAGGAGATTTACTAGAATGTTGCCTGGGTTTCAGCAACTAAGTTACAGAGAAAGGTTGAACAAGTTAGGTCTTTATTCTTTGGAGCGCAGAAGGTTAAGAGGGGACTTGATAGAGGTCTTTAAAATTATGAGCGGGTTAGACAGAGTGGACGTGGATAAGCTTTTCCCATTGAGAGTAGGGAAGATTCAAACAAGGGGACATGACTTGAGAATTAAGGAACAGAAGTTTAGGGGGAACATTAGGGGGAACTTCTTTACTCAGAGAGTGGTAGCTGTGTGGAATGAGCTTCCAGTGGAAGTGGTGGAGGCAGGTTCGATGTTATCCTTTAAAAATAGATTGGATGGGTATATGGACGGGAAAGGAATGGAGGGTTATGGTCTGAGTGCAGGTAGATGGGACTAGGGGGAAGTATTTATTTTTATTTTATTTTTAAAAATTTAAAAAATTTCGGCACGGACTTGAAGGGCCGAGATGGCCTGTTTCCGTGCTGTTATGGTTATATGGTTATATGGTTAAGTAGTGGGGAGGTGTCCGACTGCCCTATGGCGACAAATATGCATGGAGGCGAGAATAATCTCTTATAATTTCTGGAGATCGTTGCCGTTTTCTTTCATTATTGATAGTGCAACCTTAATTCTGAAGAATTGCAAAGAGCACAGTTGTCAAAGTTCGTCTCTTAAAGAAAGCAGACAGCAACAAAATTGTTAAAGGTAAACCAAAGCAATCTTTTAATCAATTTGCCAGAGGGGAATGGCGAGATCTACAAAGTGCACACACGTTGCTCAGTGCTTCTCGGGCTCCACTCAAAGAACAAAGGAAAGTTTGTGTAATTATACATTTTCTTATAAAAAAAACACACCGAAATCCGAGTGAAAGATCCGTAGCCTAAGGGAAACAAGGGAGGCTGGACCCATATATTTTCAATGTCAGCGTTATTCTCAAATCTTGGCACAGCTTCAGTACAGCTGCCCAATCCGGAAGGACAACTAACTCCATTTTGTTTTCAAATGACTTCCATCTTGGTTCCAGAATGGGCATCCGTCTGTGAACTAAAACAAGCTTGTAAGACTTGGATGAAAGCCACTACCTTGTCCTTAGCTGGGACAGGCAGTTCAGACACATATCTAATATGGTGCTGTGCCCAGACAATACATCTCTATGTTAATACATTGTCAATACATTGTTTCAATGATTAGTACCAACCAAGCTTCTAAGATTTCCATAACTTTATTCTGCTGGGCAAATTCTCTTTTAATTTGACTGCTTTCTGTTTTTCAGCAAATTTAAAAGCAACAGTGTGCAAGCAGGCTGGAGGAGCGGGCAAACGCCTTGCCACAGAGCAGGTAGGTGAAGGGGTGCTGGTCGGTGTGGACTCGCCGGTGCTCCAGCAGGTGGTCAAGGCGGGTGAAGCCCTTTCCACAGGACGGGCAGGGGAAGGGACGGGCAGCTGCCACAGGCTGGACATGCAGGTGAAACCCTTGCCACACTCAGCGTACACAAAGGGTGTCTCTCCTGTGTGTATCCGCTGGTGCTCCCGCAGCCCCCGTGCTCTCTTGTCACAGTGGGAGCAGCTGCTCGCCGGCATGGGTCCGCCGGTGCTGCCGCAACCCCCGCGAGCTGTCAAATTCCTCACCGCAGTACGGGCAGTCGTAGGGCTGGCCACTTTTGTGCACGCGCTGGTGAGACAGGGGGTGGGAGGCCATGGTAAAGCGCTCTCCATACACCGGGCTGGGGACGGGACAGTCGCCGGCGTGCACCTGCTGGTGGGACAGCAGATAGGTGGAGCGGGTGAAGCCCTTGCCGCACTGGGCGCAGGTGTAGGGGCGCTCCCCTGTGTGGGTGCGCTGGTGCTCCAGCAGGCTGCTGGACTTGGTGAAGCCCTTGCCGCAGTAGCTGCAGGTGTACGGACGCTCGCCAGTGTGTGTGCGCTGGTGCACCAGCAGGGTGCTGGAATGGGTGAAGCCCTTGCCGCACTGCGCGCAGGTGTAGGGTCGCTCACCAGTGTGGGTGCGCTGGTGGAACAGCAGGGTGCTGGAATGGGTGAAGCCCTTGCCGCACTGGGCGCAGGTGTAGGGTCGCTCACCAGTGTGGGTGCGCTGGTGGAACAGCAGGTTGCTGGACTGGGTGAAGCCCTTGCCGCACTGGGTGCAGGTGTAGGGGCGCTCGCTGGTGTGGGTGCGCTGGTGCTTCAGCAGGTGACCGGACTGGGTGAAGCCCTTGCCGCACTGGGTACAGGTGTAGGGGCGCTCGCCGGTGTGGGTGCGCTGGTGGGACAGCAGGGTGCCGGAGCGGGTGAAGCCCTTGCCGCACTGGGCGCAGGTGAAGAGGCGCTCGCCGGTGTGTGTGCGCTGGTGGGACAGCAGGTTGCTGGAGTGAGTGAAGCCCTTGCCGCACTGGGTGCAGGTGTAGGGACGCTCGCCGGTGTGGGTGCGCTGGTGCTCCAGCAGATTGCCGGAGTGGGTGAAGCCCTTGCCGCACTGGGCGCAGGTGTAGGGGCGCTCGCCGGTGTGGGTGTGCTGGTGCACCTGCAGGGTGCTGGAGTGGGTAAAGCCTTTGCCGCACTGGGCGCAGGTGTAGGGACGCTCGCCGGTGTGTGTGCGCTGGTGGGACAGCAGGTGACCGGGCTGGGTGAAGCCCTTGCCGCAGTCGCTGCAGGTGTAGGGTCGTTCCCCGGTGTGCAGGCGCCTGTGCACCTTCAGTTCCGGCGACGTCTTGTAGCCCTTGCCGCAGTCGCTGCAGGTATAGCGGCGCTCGCTGGTGTGGGTGCGTTGGTGCACCAGCAGGTTGCCGGACTGGATGAAGCCCTTGCCGCAGTCGCTGCAGGTGTAGGGGCGCTCGCCGGTGTGGGTGTGCTGGTGGGACAGCAGCTTGCTGGAGGAGGTGAAGCCCTTGCCGCACTGGGCGCAGGTGTAGGGGCGCTCGCCAGTGTGGGAGCGCTGGTGGGACAGCAGGTTGCTGGAGCGGGTGAAGCCCTTGCCGCAGTCACTGCAGGTGTAGGGTCGTTCCCCGGTGTGCAGGCGCCTGTGCACCTTCAGTTCCGGCGACGACTTGAAGCTCTTGCCGCACTCCGAGCAGTCGAAGGAGCGTTCTCCCGTGTGAACTCGCCGGTGGATCTCCAGCAGGCTCGGGCGCTGACACGCCTTGCCACACACGTCGCACTCATAAAGCTTCTCCTTGTTGTGCCCCCTCATGTGGTCCTCCATCGAAGCTCAGCCCCTCGAAGCTCAGCCCACACACCGAGCAGATGGGGGGGGGGGGTCTCACCGGCACCCTGGCCGCCCTCAATGGCCGTTCACGTCCCCATCTCTCCATCCACAGCAACGGCTCCTAAACCCTGCAGGAGGGGAACACAGAGGGTCAACGAGCTGGCAAACAGGACATTACTAGCACATATTGGGTGCATTTATGGCGGTGGAAACCGTTATATAATTCTGCGCAGCACAGTGGCGCAGCGGTACAGTTGCTGCCTCACCACCAGAGACCCAGGTACGATCCTGACTATGGGTGCTGTCTGTGCGAAGTTTGTACGTTCTCCCCTTGAGCTGCGTAGGTTTTTACTCCAGGTGCTCCGGTTTCCTCGAACATTTCAAAGACGTTCATGGTTGTAGATTAATCGGCCTCTGCAAAATTGTTAAATTGTCCCTAATGTGCGTAGGATAGTGCTAGTGTACGGGGTGATCGCTGGTCGGCGCGGAGTCCATGGGCCGAAAGAACTGTTTCCGCGCTGCATCTCTAAACTAAACTAAACCAAAGAAGGGTCTCGACCTAAAATGTCACCCATTCCTTTTCTCCACAGATGCTGCCTGACACGCTGAGTTACTCCAGCACTCTCTCTGTCTCTCTCTGTCTGTCTTCCTCTTTTTCTGTCTCTCTCTCTCTTTCTCTCTGTCTGTCTCTCCCTCTCTCTCTCTCTGTCCCTCTCGTCTCTCTCTCTCTCTGTAACTGTCTCTTTCTCCCTCTCTCTATCTCACTGTCTCTCTCTATCTCACTGTCTCTCTCTATATCTGTCTCTCTCTCTGTCTCTCTCTCTCTATCTGTCTCTCTCTCTCGCTCTCTCTATCTCTCTCTCTCTCTCTGTCTCTCTGTCTCCCTCCCTCTCTCCCTGTCTCTCTCCGTCTCTCTGTCTCTCTCTTTCTGTCTCTCTCTGTTTCTCTCTCTCTCTCTCTGTCTCTCTCTCTGTGTATCTCTCTCTCTCTCTCTCTCTTTCTCTCTCCCTCGCTCTCTCTCCCTCTCTCTGCATCTGTCTCTCTCTATAACCGTCTGTCTCTCTCTGCCCCCTCTCTGTCTCTCCCTATGTGTCTCTGTTTCTCTCTCTCTGTATCTCTTTAGAAACATAGAAACATAGAAATTAGGTGCAGGAGTAGGCCATTCGGCCCTTCGAGCCTGCACCGCCATTCAATATGATCATGGCTGATCATCCAACTCAGTATCCCGTACCTGCCTTCTCTCCATACCCTCTGATCCCTTTAGCCACAAGGGCCACATCTAACTCCCTCTTAAATATAGCCAATGAATTGGCCTCGACTACCCTCTGTGGCAGAGAGTTCCAGAGATTCTCCACTCTCTGTGTGAAAAAAGTTCTTCTCATCTCGGTTTTAAAGGATTTCCCCCTTATCCTTAAGCTGTGACCCCTTGTCCTGGACTTCCCCAACATCGGGAGCAATCTTCCTGCATCTAGCCTGTCCAACCCCCTAAGAATTTTGTAAGTTTCTATAAGATGTCTTTCTCTGTCTCTCTCCATTTCTGTCTGTCTCTCTCCTTCTCTTTCCCTGTCTCTCTCTCTGTCTCTCTCTGTCTTTCTCTTTCTCTCTCTCTCTCCCTCTGTCTCTCTCTCTGGCTCTGTCTTTCCCCCCTCTCTCTGTCTCTGTCTCTCTCTGTCTCTCCCTGTCTCTCTCTGTCTCTCTCTGTCTCTCTCTCTTTGTCTCTCTCTATCTCCCTGTCTCTGTCTTCCCCCCCTCTCTCTGTCTCCCCCTCTCTCTATGTCTCCCTCTCTGTCTCACTCTCTGTCTCTCTCAATTTTCAATTTCAATTTAAAAACTTTATTGGCATGATAAAAAATACATTGTTATATTGCCAAAGTATAAAACATGACATACATATTTAAAATGCATAAGTATAAATACAAGTATACAGTGCATGGATAGATGTGTCCCTGTACATAAACATCGCAATAGGCATATTGTGGCGGAAGCCTATACACGGGCCACTTATGCTCGAACACTCGTCAGGAAGTACGAGGGCGGGCACGTGACGTCATGGGCTAGAGGGAGTGTCCTGCTACTTAAGGTCATCTCACCTCGAGACCACCAGGGTGTTCAACCGGTAGCTGAGCCCGAGGGAACAACCTCGCTCAGCTACAGCAACAACATTAATATAGTTAGCGCACCAACCTAACGTGTCGACCCTTCAATAAACAACTGTTTGAACCGACCTGACGTCTCATCTTTATTCACCACGTCCGGTGCCGCTACAATATAGCCCTTTATTGATTGCTACACGTTCTTGCAGCTGTAAGCAGTACAACAGAATAGCAAGTTTAGCAATTCAATATTAATTTCTTAGTGTCAGTTAATGTCAATTAGTGTGTGCGTACATATGTGCATATTGGTCATTCACCGTATCTCAGGTTATGACATGCTGTTACGTATTGTGCACCAAGATGTGCCGTATTTCCTTCACCAAGGATTATTCTTAGTTTTGATGTATCATCTAGTTCTTTAAAATCAGGGGTTGCCAGACTGAGTTTGTCAAAGTATGTTTTCCTTGTTTCAACCTCATCAGTCAAACATTGGCCGCATATTCTGCTTTCTCTTGGTTGCCAGAATCTCTTCTGTCTTCCTTTTGCAACTGCCAAATAGTGGTCGCTTAACCTGTATTTGGTGAGGGTCTGTCTCTGCTTTATGTCTCTAACAGTTGAGAGATAGTCTGCCAATTTATAATCTCTTTTTAGGGCACGGTAACATTCTAATCTGCTTTGGATTTTGGTTTCTTTATCCCAATGTTCCAAATACATTTCTTTACATTGTTTGATAATTTGGTTCACTCTAACTGGTGATAGGGGATCAGTATTGATCTGAGGCTGGTCAGGATTTAACTGGATAGGGTTTAGCTGAATATGGGTAGTTAGTCTCAGTACCAACTGACACAGGGAACTCTTTTCTGGGCTCCCCTCTTGTGTTTTAAGGGCTTTAAACTGGAGGGTATCTGGGGGGCTAGATTTAAGGTGATTTCAAAAATTAGTGCTCTTTTCAGGATATTTATTATCAGTGGGTATCTGCCTAAATCCGCCCTACATGCGTTTGTTGGTGTTTTCCTTTGGATGCGGAGGATGTTCCGACAAAATTCCGCATGCAGGACCTCCGTTGTATGTTTTTCCCATTTACTATAACTATGGTGACTGAGCGGACCCCATACTTCACTACCATAAAGCGCAATAGGCTGGATTATACTGTCAAATATACTTACTTCAAATAATATAAAAATTAGTTTA
Source organism: Malacoraja senta (assembly GCA_038087875.1). Lineage (NCBI taxonomy): Eukaryota > Metazoa > Chordata > Chondrichthyes > Rajiformes > Rajidae > Malacoraja > Malacoraja senta. The sequence goes on from JAXLNO010002328.1 coordinate 562,542, forward strand.
AAAAAAATATATATATATATATATATATATATATATATATATATATATATATTTTTTTTTTTAAACTAATTTTTATATTATTTGAAGTAAGTACAATTGTATACAATCATATTTTCATAATACATTTTATGTACAGCTTCTTATTTTTTTATTATACTAAAGAGGAAAATGAAAAAGAAATTAGATAATAAAGTATAGAAAAACGTGAGATATATAGTGTGTGGTGAAGAAAAATAGAGAATGAAAGAAAGTTAAAGTAGAAAATAGGAAAAAGAGAGTAAAAGAAAAAAGGAAGAAAAAGAAAAAAGAAGTAAGGAGATCGTTATTTATAATCTTGACCATCCCTCGCCCAGTCACGAGACAGTTAGCTTTTACAATTGTGTTGCACCATATGATTCCAAAAAGACGACAAATGGAGACCAACTCGTTATGAATTGGTCAGATTTATCTATTAGGAGGAATCGCATTTCCTCAAGATGTGCGGTGTCCAACATACTTGCAATCCACATTTTGAGCGTTGGTATTGGTGTATTTTTCCAAAATTTAAGTATTAATTTTTTTGCTATTATTAAACCATAATTTTAAAATAATTTTTGAGATGGATTCAGTTTATTCCCATCTTCCATTACCCCAAATATAATCAATTCATTATTAGGTTCCATTTTTATCTTAAATAATTTTGTAAATCTTTCAAAAATATCACTCCAAAATCTATAAAATTTTATACAGGAAACAAAAGAGTGTGTTATAGTTGCGTTTTGGGTTAAACACTTATCGCAAGTGGGGGATATATTTGGATAGAATTTATTTAATCTTGTTTTTGAATAATATAATCTATGTAAAATTTTTAATTGAATTAGACTGTCAAATATTTTAAGCCAGATTTTAACAGGAATTTGGATGTTGTAGAATCTTCTTTTTGTTGCATAGAGCTCTTCGAGCTTTCTCTTTTAGTGCATTCACTGCCATATTGAAGCTCCCTGATGCTGCAACAGTTAGACCAAGGTAAGTATAGCTCATAGTGTGTTCGATAATAATACCATTGAGAGTAAATTTGTATTTATTTAACAAGGGTTCTGAACTTAAAGAAGGGTAACTTTGAGGGTATGAGACGTGAATTGGCCAAGATAGACTGGCAAGTGATTCTTAAAGGGTTGACGGTGGATATGCAATGGAAGACATTTAAAGACTGCATGGATGAACTACAACAATTGTTCATCCCAGTTTGGCAAAAGAATAATCAGGGAAGGTAGTGCATCCGTGGATAACAAGGGAAATCAGGGATAGTATCAAGACAAAAGATGAAGCATACAAATTAGCCAGAAAAAGCAGCCTACCAGAGGACTGGGAGAAATTCAGTCCAGCAGAGGAGGACAAAGGGCTTAATTAGGAAAGGGAAAATAGATTATGAAAAAAAACTGGCAGGGAACATAAAAACTGACTGCAAAAGGTTTATAGATATGTGAAGAGATAAAGATTAGTTAAAAGAAATGTAGGTCCCTTGCAGTCGGAAACTGGTGAATTGATAATGGGGAACAAGGATATGGCAGACCAATTGAATAACTACTTTGGTTCTGTCTTCACTAAGGAAGACATAAATAATCTGACGGAAATAGCAGGGGACCGGGGGTCAAATGAGATGGAGGAACTGAGTGAAATCCAGGTTAGCCGGGAAGTGGTGTTAGGTAAATTGAATGGATTAAAGGCCGATAAATCCCCAGGGCCAGACATGCTGCATCCCAGAGTACTTAAGGAAGTAGCCCCAGAAATAGTGGATGCCTTAGTGATAATTTTTCAGAACTCTTTAGATTCTGCAGTAGTTCCTGAGGATTGGAGGGTAGCTAATGTAACCCCACTTTTTAAAAAGGGAGGGAGAGAGAAAACGGGGAATTACAGACCTGTTAGTCTAACATCGGTAGTGGGGAAACTGCTAGAGTCAGTTATTAAAGATGGGATAGCAGCACATTTGGAAAGTGGTGAAATCATTGGACAAAGTCAGCATGGATTTATGAAAGGTAAATCATGTCTGACGAATCTTATAGAATTTTTCGAGGATGTAACTAGTAGAGTGGATAAGGGAGAACCAGTGGATGTGTTATATCTGGACTTTCAGAAGGCTTTCGACAAGGTCCCACATAAGAGAATAGTATGCAAACTTAAAGCACACGGTATTGGGGGTTCAGTATTGATGTGGATAGAGAACTGGCTGGCAGACAGGAAGCAAAGATTAGGAGTAAACGGGTCCTTTTCAGAAAGGCAGGCAGTGACTAGTGGGGTACCGCAAGGCTCAATGCTGGGACCCCAGCTATTTACAATATATATTAATGAGCTGGATGAGGGAATTGAATGCAACATCTCCAAGTTTGCGGATGACACGAAGCTGGGGGGCAGTGTTAGCTGTGAGGAGGATGCTAGGAAGCTGCAAGGTGACTTGGATAGGTTGGGTGAGTGGGCAAATGCATGGCAGATGCAGTATAATGTGGATAAATGTGAGGTTATCCACTTTGGTGACAAAAACAGGAAAGTAGACTATTATCTGAATGGTGGCTGATTAGGAAAAGGGGAGATGCAACAAGACCTGGGTGTCATGGTACACCAGTCATTGAAAGTAGGCATGCAGGTGCAGCAGGCAGTGAAGAAAGCGAATGGTATGTTAGCATTCATAATAAAAGGATTTGAGTATGGGAGCAGGGAGGTTCTACTGCAGTTGTACAGGGTCTTGGTGAGATCACACCTGGAGTATTGCCTACAGTTTAAGGTCTCCTAATCTGAGGAAATACATTCTTGCCATAGAGGGAGTACAGAGAAGGTTCACCAGACTGATTCCTGGGATGGCAGGACTTTCATATGAAGAAAGACTGGATAGACTCGGCTTGTAATCGCTAGAATTTAGAAGATTGAGGGGGGATCTTATAGAAACTTACAAAATTCTTAAGGGGTTGGACAGGCTAGATGCAGGAAGATTGTACCCGATGTTGGGGAAGTCCAGAACAAGGGGTCACACACAGTTTAAGGATAAGGTGGACGTCTTTTAGGACCGAGATCAGAAAATCATCTTTTACACAGAGAGTGGTGAATCTGTGGAATTCTCTGCCACAGAAGGCAGTTTAGGCCAGTTCATTGGCTATATTTAAGATGTGGCCCTTGTGGCTAAAGGGATCAGGGGGTATGGAGAGAAGGCAGGTACAGGATACTGAGTTGGATGATCAGCCATGATCATATTGAATGGCGGTGCAGGCTCAAAGGACCGAATGGCCTACTCCTGCACCTATTTTCTATCTCTCTCCCTCTCTCCCTCTCTCCCTCTCCCTTTCCCTCTCCCTCCCTCCCTCCCTCCCTCCCTCTCTCCCTCTCTCCCTCCCTCTCTCTCTCTCTTCTAGAAGTTTGGAGGTCACGTTGCAGTTGTACAAGACGTTGGTGAGGCTGCATTTAGAGTATTGTGTTCAGTTCAGGGCACCGTGTTAGAGGAAAGATGTCGTCGAGCTTTGAAAGGGCGCGGAGAAGATTTTCGAGGATGTTGCCGGGACTCGAGGGGCCTGAGGTACAGGGAGAGGTTGGGGCAGGGCTGGGACTCTATCCCTTGGCGCGCAGGAGGATGAGGGGCGATCTTATAGAGGCGTACAAAATCACCAGAGGAATAGATCAGGTAGACACACAGAGTATCTTGCCCAGAGTAGGGGAATCGAGGACCAGAGGACATGGGTTTAAGGAGAAAGAGGCAGGGGTGGGGAAAAATTGAATAGGAATCTGAAGAGCAACTTTTCCACAGAGGCTGGTGGGTGTATGGAATGAGCTGCCGGAGGAGGTAGTTGAGGCTGGGACTATCACAACACTTGGACATGTACATGGATAGGACAGGTTTGGAGGGATATGGGCCAAACGGGGGCAGCAGGTGGGACTAGTGTAGATGGGGCAAGTTGGCCGGTGTGGGCAAGTTTGGCCGAAGCGCCTGTTTCCACGCTGTATCACTCTGTCTCTCTTTCCCTCTCTCTCTCTCTCTCTCTCTCTCTCTCTCTCTCTCTCTCTCTCTCTGTCTCTCTCTGTCTCTCTCTCTCTCTGTCTGTCTCTCTCTCAGACAGAGGGGGTGAGAGGGGGAGAGGGGGAGTGGGGTATGAGGGGGAGAGAGTCAAGTCAAGTCACATTTATTTATATACTGTAGCACATTTAAAAAACAAATCTCGTTGGCCAAAGTGCTTTACATTTGTTATAAGAATAGCACAAACAAACAAACTACATACATATATACATGTAGCCCTCACTCAGAGGACGTCAGGAAAGGCTTGGGAGTATAGATAAGTTTTAGTCTTGACTTAAAAGAGTCGATGGAGGGGGCAGTTCTGATGGGAAGGGGATGCTGTTCCAGTCTAGGGGCTGCAACCGCAAAGGCCCGGTCGCCCCTGAGCTTATGCCTAGGGGAGAGAGAGGGGGGAGAGGGGGAGAGAGAGCGGGAGAGAGAGAGAGAGAGAGGGGAGATAGGTCAGCCATGGTTGCAAGGCGGAGTGGACTCGGTAAGTCGGCGATATGCAGAGAACTGCCCTGCTGACTACAAATTCAGAAAGGTCCAATGCAGACAATGCCAAGTGTGGGCTACCAGGAGTGAAATGGGCCGAAGGGCCTTTGCCGGATGCTACGGGCTCCCCGCATGCACCCCGTTGTCCCGCAAGGTCGGTTTGGTGACTTTGGGGGAGTTTTGGGGCAAATGGTTTGGAAATGAGACAGAAATCGGCCTGCAAGGGCCACATTAAATGTGGATATAGTGTGAGTTGTAAAGTGTGGGGAACTGCCTGCCAGCGCCTGTGCATGCCCCCCCTGCTGCCTTAAAGGCAATGCATGCATCACTGGCTGCATTGCTGCCTCCCCCGCTGCATGGCAGCAATTTTATCTTTACCTGCTCTTCACAGCTGCATTCCCGAGGCGCTTCCCGGCGGGAGGGGGGACGCTTTAGGGCGGCGCACCGGCTCTGGCAAAGCGGGACAGCGGGTCTCAGGCGTCGGGTGGAGGGCGGAACGATGAATGTTGGTTCCGGGGTGGTTTTGTTGTTGTTTTTTTGGTGCATTGAGGGTGTGATGGAGAGGAAAAAGGAGGGTGGGAAGGAGGGAGGGAGGGAGAGAGGGAGGGAATGAGTGTTAGAGAAAGTTTGGGAGAGTTTTGAGAAACTTTTGAGAAACTTTTGAGAAACTTTTGAGAACGTTTGAAGGGAGAGAGGGAGAGAGGGAAGAGAGGGAGAGAGGGAAGGGAGAGAGGGAGAGAGGGAGGGAGAGAGGGAGGGAATGAGTGTGAGAGAAAGTTTGGGAGAGTTTTGAGAAACTTTTGAGAAACTTTTTGAGAACGTTTTGAAGGGAGAGAGGGAGGGGAGGAAGAGAGGGGAGAAGGAGAGAGGGGAGAGAGGGGGAGAGGGTGAGAGGGAGGGAGGGAGAGGGGGGAGAGGGGAGAGAGGGAGAGAGAAGTATTCACCTCTCCCTCCCACTCTGGTCATCACGATGGCCCGGCGGTAGAGTCTGTACGGAGTTTGCACCTCACTCCATTCCTACTCTCACTGTCGCGTGGCACAGGCAGTAATCCTGAGATTGTTACTTTTGCGGTCCTTCACCTTAACTCTCTTCCTAACAGCCTAAATTCACATTTCAGGACCTCTTCTCTGTTTCTACCTATGTCATTGGTACCTATATGTACCACGACCTCAGGCTCCTCTCCCTCCCATTTCAGGATATATTGGACACATTCAGACACATCCCAGACCCTGGCACCAGGGAGGCAAACTACCATCCGGGTCTCCTGACTGCGTCCACAGAATCGCCTGTCTGATCCTTAGTGTGTAAGGAGAACAAAACAGCACACAAGGGGTGGTCTCAAGAATATCCTGTAATATGGCAACAAGACATCTTGTTGCTGTGCTCAAAAACTCCAGAAGAGAAGACCAAACAAATATCACTTGCCTACTTACTGCATGCTGCATCACATGTCTGCTTTCAGTGATTAGTGCACAGACGCAGATATCTTTATCAATATTTCTGAATCAATCACACTTCCTATAGTTCTCAGTCTTTCTGCTTTTTCATCAAAACATCAAGTTTATCCACAATATTATGGATAGGAAATGTATGGAGGGACAAGGGATAGGTGCAGGCAGTTGGGACTGGCACAGATAGACAACTTGGGCAGCATGTATGCAATGGGCCAATGGGCCTATTTCCATGCTGTACAGCTCTATGACTCTATGCTGCATCTGTGTGTATATTTGGACAC
>JAXLNO010002329.1:0-47503 GCA_038087875.1 Malacoraja senta
CTATCATAGAAGGTTTAAACGCAGGGTTATTCATTATAGGAGAAAGTAGTGATAGATTTCTTAATTTTAACGTTAATTTTATTTGTTTCCAAATTCTAATTGTACTATAAATAATTGGATTTTTACTATATATTGTATTCTTTATTTTTGTTGGTGAGAGAAGGATCGCTCCTATATTAAAAGGGGAACAGTCCTCTCTCTCCATTACTATCCAATCCACCCGTTGGGCCGAATTGTCCAACAGGTGAATCATATTTTTGACATTTGTGGCCCAATAATAATATAAAAAATTGGGAAGTGATAATCCACCAAATTCCTTAGGTTTGCACAAATGTTTTCTTTGAATTCTGTGGGATTTATAGTCCCATATAAAATTTGTAATATCGGCATCCAATTTAAAAAAAAAAAATTTTGGTAAGTATATTGACTGGAATAAATATAAAATTTGTAGTAAAAAAATCATTTTTATAGCATTTATTCGGCCTATAAGAGACATCGGGAGGGTTTTCCAGAATTTAATCAATGTGTTTAATTTATTGAGAAAGGGCATATAGTTTGCATTAAATAGAGATTTATATTTTCTAGTAATTTCAATTCCCAAATATTTAAATTTTTCTGAAGCGATTTTAAAAGGGAATTTTAACAGGTGTGTCGATTCTTGAGGTTTAATCGTCATAATTTCACTTTTATTCCAATTTATTCTTTCCGTAGCAATTCTGAAAGGGAATTTTAGGTGTGTCGGCTCTTGAGGTTTTATTGACATAATTTCACTTTTGTTCCAGTTTATTCTATATCCTGAAAAGGAGCCGAATTCCTCTATAAGATTTAATATATTTGGAATGCTAACTTGGGAATTGGTGATATATAATAATACATCATCTGCATATAATGATATTTTATTATTGGAGTATTTAGAATTATGGCTGTGAATGTTCGGATGTACTCTTATACTTCCCGCTAGAGGTTCAATCGCAAGGGCAAATAACAGGGATGATAATGCACATCCCTGTCTATTGCCCCTGAATAATTGAAATTTAGGAGAGAGTATATGGTTAGTCAGTATTCTCACCGATGGCTTATCATATAACAGTTTTATCCATGAGATAAAATGTTCTCCCAACTGAAATTTTTGCAATACTGTAAAAAGATATTTCCATTCTACTTGGTCAAATGCTTTTTCTGCATCTAATGAAATTATTGATAAGGCATCTTTTTTAGTTCTGTGTGAGTACATTATGTTAAAAAGGCGTCTCAAATTATTAAACAAATGTCTCTTGGGTATAAACCCCGTTTGATCCGAGTGTATTAATTTATGAATGTATTTACTTAATATTCTTGCCAAAGTTTTCGCTAATATTTTTTGATCTGTATTTAACAGGGCGATTGCTCTGTATGATCCCGGGTCTTCCAGATCCTTATCTTTTTTGGGTATAAGTGTGATAGTTGATTCAGCTAGTGTTTGTGTAATGTCTGTTCTTTAAATGCGTATGTATAAAGGTTGTATAAACGCGGGGAAATTACCTCATAAAACCTTTTATAAAATTGGTTACTAAACCCGTCTGGTCCTGGTGTTTTGCTGTTCTTCAATGAATTGATTGTCTCTTCTATTTCTTTAATTGAAATCTGTGCTCCTAATTCCTCTTGTTCCAGCGGATTAAGTGTTGGAAGTTTACAGTTATCAAGAAAGTTTGTAATTTTTCTCCTTTCTGTTGATGTTTGGGATGTATATACATTTTGATAAAATTGGACAAATCTTTCACTAATGTCTTTTGGAAGTGTTAACAATTCACCTTTATCTGATTTGAATTTTTGGATAGCATGGTCCTTTTCAACTTTTCTCAACTGGCGTGCTAAATGTTTGTGTGGTTTGTCGCCAAATTCAATATTTTCCTTAGTAATTTGAAATAATCTGATAACTCTTGCAGATAGAATTTGATTTAGCTTAAATTTTAATAGTGCTATCTTGTTATGTTTATTTATAGTTGGATCTATTGCGTTTTATGTCAAGTTGTCTGATCTGTTCTTCTATTTGCAATTGTTCCATCCTATTCTTTTTGTTTTGATATGCTTGATATGAAATAATAGAACTAATAAAAGCCTTAAAAGATTCCCATAATAACAAGGGCGAAATACCTGGGGTATCATTGGTCTAAAAAAAGAGTTCCATCTGTTGTTTTAAATATTTACAGCAATTTAGATTATTTAGTATTTGAGGGTTAAACCTCCAGAACGATTTTTTATTAAAATTCCTTCTAGTTTTAAGGAGAAGGTTAGCGGGGAATGATCGGAAATAGTACTATTATGGTATTTGCGATTAATTGTGAAAGGTATTAATTTAGTGTCCACTAGAAAATAGTCAATACGTGTATAGGTTTTATGTACTGATGAGTAGAAGGAGTATTCTCTTCCGGATGGGTTTGCAATCCTCCATACGTCTGTTATATTTGTATTTCTTATATACGTATTTAAGAGTTTGCTAGATTTTGATTTTGTATTATATCTCTTTTGTTGTGAAGATTTATCCAAGTATTGATCCAGAACACAATTGAAATCTCCCCCAATTATCAGGTTTTGCTGAGTGGAGTCTGAAATTATATTCAACATTTTATTTAAAAATTGTGGGTTGTCAAAGTTAGGAGCATAGATATTTACCATAGTGAGTGGGGTAGAGTATATCTCCCCAGAAGCTATGACGTACCTACCATCTTTGTCCACTATGGTGTTTTTATGTTTAAATGGTATGCCCTTACGGATTATAATTGCAGTGCCTCTGGATTTGGAGAGATAAGAGGAGTGATATATTTGACCAATGAACCATTCTAGTCTGCAGAAGGGTCTCGACCCAAAATGTCACCCATTCTTTCTCCCCAGAGACGCTGCCTGTCCCGCTGAGTTACTACAGCATTTTGTGGTCTACCTTCGAATGAACCAATCTACTATACCTTGATCATTGTCTGCTTTCAAATGTCTTCCATATCTCTCGTTTTCCTCACCCCTGACTCTCAGTCTGAAGAAGGGTCTCAATCTTAAACATCACCCATTCCTTTTCTCCACAGATGCTGCCTGACCCACTGAGTTATTCCAGCTTTTGTGTCTATCTTCGGTTAAACCCAGCATCTGCAGTTCTGCTCCTTCCCACACATCAATGAGGGACTGTGCTCTCTGGGTTAACCAGATGCAGTGTTATTTTATTCTACTCACCGACTGAGCCGCTTTACCATGCTCTTCCTGGGAATTGATGATGTGCGACTTGTATCGGCATGTTCTTGCTACAGAGTGGAAAACAAACACGTTGGACAAATTAATGCAGTTATTCTGCCAAATTCAATGCTTGAACCAAAGATCATTTGGCCGGGAGGTATTTATTTCTCTGGCAAGAGAACATGGCTCATTACAGGGCGGCTCCACCACAGCAGCCTGCGGGGCTTAACATCGCGGAGCCTGCGGTCTCTGGTCAGAGACAGACATCGGGAACACCAAGCCACAGGATCTTGGATCGGCCCAACATCGGGGCATCAGGTAAGTCGGGACGTTTTTTTAGCATGATGAAAAATGTCCACGAGTAAAAAAATAGCCCCGAGTACCTACGGCTGGCATAACGAGCCGCTACGATATATGCACAGACTCCTACGGCCTCCTACGGACTCGTTACGAACATTCTGAGAGTTTGAAAACACGGGAGAAATCGTGAATAACTCTGGAGAATTCGTGAATAACTCGGAAAAGTGGGACAGGCCCTTAAGTTACTCCAGCATTTTGTGTTTATCTTTGGTGTAAAGCATTTCCTTCCTTTACATTTTGTCTGCTCTACATTTAGATGCAGATCCTACCCACTGCACAGTCACCCCCTTATGTACAGCCCATCCATCCAATAGAGTGTTTGGGAGTCCAGCGGATGGATTTAGCGGTTGCTATGGGACTCAAGGCATCTTTTGCCAAGTGGAAAATCGGCCCGTACCTGCATTTCCCATTTGCAAACCGTTCAGGTTACAAGGAGCTCCCGGGAAGAGAACCCAGTAACAATCCAGGGATGAGCCAATAGACAATAGACAATAGGTGCAGGAGTAGGTCTTTTGGCCCTTCGAGCCAGCACTGCCATTCAATGTGATCATGGCTGATCATCCCCTATCACTACCCCGTTCCTGCCCGTGTGTGGACGTGGCATCGAAGGACAAGAAGCCGAAGCAAAAAAGTGGAATCCAAATGACCGAACGGAAACAAAATAACCAAATGCATACGAAGCCGAAACGCCAACTACCCGAAAGGGTGGGACGCCTAAAAGCAAACTCACCAAAAGGGCTGGATGCCTCAAAGCAAACTCACCGAAAGGGCAGGACACCTAAAAGCCAACTAACCGAAAAGATGGGACGCCTAAAAGCAAAATCACCGGAAGGTCGCTCTGCCGAAATGCCAACTGACCGAAAGGCTGCGTCGCCTACAAGCCAACTCACCAAATGGCCGCTCTGCAAAAAGTCAAATAACGGCCGAGGGGGGCGGGACATGTCAGCGATTGGTCCAGACCCCCGCATCCATCACATCATTGACCGATGGAGATGGGTGTGGGGGTCATTTTCCCACACAAGCCATAGGTGACTGGGCACTCTGATCCCGAGCTCCAAGTTGTACAGTCCCGTCCCGCCCCCCCGGCGGCGTCATGTCCGTTCGGTTAGTTTGCTTTTAGGCGTCCCACCCTTTCGGATAGTTGGCGTTTCGGCTTTGTTTCCATTCGGCTATTTGGCTTTCACTTCTTTGCTTCGGCTTCTCGTCCTTCGACGCCACATCCGGGTACCGTTTCTGCCTTCCCCGCATATCCCCTGGCTCCGCTATCTTTAAGAGCCCTATCTAGCAGTCTCTTGAAAGTATCCAGAGAACCGGCCTCCACTGCCCACTAAGGCAAAGAATTCCACAGACTGACAACTCTGTGTGAAGAATCGTTTCCTCGTCTCCGTTCTAAATGGTTACCCCTTATTCTTAAACTGTGGCCCCTGATTCTGGACTCCCCCAACATCGGGAACATGTTTCCTGCCTCTAGTCTGTCCAAACCCTTAATAATCTTATATGTTTCAATAAGATCCCCTCTCATCCTTAACTCCAGAGTATACAAGCCCAGCCGCTCCATTCTCTCAGCATATGACAGTCCCGTTTTCCCGGGAATTAAACTTGTAAACCTACGCTGCACTCCCACAATAGCCAGAAAGTCCTTCCTCAAATTAGGGGACCAAAACTGCACACAATACTCCAGGTGTGGTCTCACTAGGGCCCTACACAACTGCAGAAGGACCTATTTGCTCCTATACTCAACTCCTCTTGTTATGAACGCCAACATGCCACTCGCTTTCTTCACTGCCTGCTGTACCTGCATGCTTACTTTCATTGACTGATGAACAAGGACCCCCGATCCCGTTGTACTTCCCCTTTTCCCAACTTGACACCATTTAGTCAATAATAATCTGCCTTCCTATTTTTGCTACCAAAGTGGATAACCACACATTTATCCACATTAAACTGCATGTGCCATGCATCTGCCCACACACCCAACCTGTCCAAGTCACCCTGCATTCTCATAGCATCCTCCTCACAGTTCCCACTGTCACCCAGCTTTGTGTTATCTGCAAATTCATGTTACTTTGAATCCCTTCATCTAAATCATTAATGTATTTTGTAAGTGCTGCAGTCCCAGCACCGAGCCTTGTGGTACCCCACTGGTCACTGCCTGCCATTCTGAAAGGGACCCGTTAATCCCTACTATTTGTTTCCTGTCTGCCAACCAAATTTCTATCCATGTCAGCACTCTACCCCCAATACCACGTGCCCTAATTTTGCCCACTAATCTATGTGGGACCTTATCAAATGCTTTCTGAAAGTCCAGGTACACAACATCCACTGGCTCTCCCTTGTCCATTTTCCTAGTTACATCCTGAAAAAATTCCAGAAGATTAGTCAAGCATGATTTCCCCTTCGTAAATCCATGCTGACTCGGACCGATCCAGTTACTGCTGTCCAAATGCCGCTATTTCATCTTTTATAATTGACTCCAGCATCTTCCCCACCATCGATGTCAGGTTAAAGGGCTTGTCCCACTTTCACGACTTTATTCACAACCTTTTTACTCGTGGACATTTTTCATCATGCTAGAAAAAAGCCCCGACGTACTTGACGCCAGGAGTACCTACGACAAGCATCACGGCCTGCTATGACCTACCTACGACCTCCTACAACCTCGTCATGACCATGCTGCGAGTATGAGTCAAGGGCAAACTCGGCAGAGGTCGTGAATTACGTCGTGAAAGTGGGACAGGCCCTTAACTGGTCTATCCCTGTTTTCTTTCTCCCGTCTTTCTTAAAAAGTGGGAGAACATTAGCTGCCGTCCAATCAACAGGAACTGATCCTGAATCTATAGAACATTGGAAAATTATCACCAATTGGTCCATGATTTCTAGAGCCACTTCCTTAAGTGCCCTGGGATGCAGACCATCAGGCCCTGGGGATTTATCAGCCTTCAGTCCCATCAGTCCACCCAACACCATTTCCTGCCTAATGTGGATTTCCTTCAGTTCCTCTGTCACCCCAGATCCTCTGGCTACTAGTACATCAGGAAGATTGTTTGTGTCCTCCTTAGTGAAGACGGATCCAAAGTACCCATTCAACTCATCTGCCATTTCCTTGTTCCCCATAATAAATTCATCTTTTTCAGTCTTCAAGGGTCCAACTTTGGTCTTAACTATTTTTTTCCTCTTCAGATACCTAAGGAAGCTTTTACTATCCTCCATTATATTCTTGGCTAGCTTACCTTTGTACCTCACCTTTTCTCCCCCTATTGCATTCTTAGTTCTCTTCTGTTGCTCTTTAAACATTACCCAATCCTCTTGCTCCCTGCTCATCTTTGCTACGTAGAACTTCTCTTTCTGCACCTTCTGTATTATTCCCAGAAATACCTGCCATTGTTGTTCCACTGTCATCCCTGCTAGGGTATCTTTCCGGTCAACTTTGGCCAGCTCCTCCCTCATGGCTCCATAGTCCCCTTTATTCAACCGTAACACTGACACCTCCGATTTACCCTTCTCCCTCTCTAATTGTAGATTAAACTTGACCATATTATGGGCACTACCTCCTAATGGCTCCTTAACCTCAAATTCCTTTATCAAATCCGGTTCATTACATAACACTAAATGCAAAATTGCCTTCTCCCTGGTAGGCTCCAATACAAGCTGCTGTAAGAATCTATCAAGGAGGTACTCCACAAACTCCTTCTGGGGTCTGGTACCAACCTGATTTTCCCAGTCATTCTGCATGTTGAAACCTTCCTTAACAACCATAGCATTACCTTTACTTCATGGCAATTTTAACTCCTGATTCAACTTGCACCCTAGATCCAGGCTACTGTTTGGGGGCCTGTAGTTAAGTCCCATTAGGGTCTTTTTACCCTTACAATTCTTTAGTTCTATCCATACTGACTCCACATCTCCTGTTTCAATGTCACCCCTTGCAAGCGACTGAAATTCATTCCTCACCAACAGAGCTACCCCACCCCCTCTGCCCACTGTCTGTCTTTTCGATACGAGGTATACCCTTGAATATTCAGTTCCCATCTCTGGCCCTCGTGTGAGTTTAGTTTTAGTTTTAGAGATGCAGTGCAGAAACAGGCCCTTCAGCCCACAGAGTCTGCGAAGGATATTTAAAATTTAAACAAAAGCTGAACCTTTAAAAAAAAAATCGAATTTGAAGGAAAAGTTAAGAATTATAATGAAAATGTTCCCAAGAGCTCGTGACATTCCGGGAGCACTTGGTAATTTTGATAACCAATTCGACAGAGATTTTTGTCTCCAATTCATGGTTCAAAGATGCAAAATGGTGGGTTTACAAGTGAAGCTTTGACAAAGTCGAACCCTATTTTAAAAGAATTTTTAATTAAAAGGAGTCTGCAGATGCTGTAAACGAGTTCATGTGGAAGATTAAGCAACGGTTAAACAAGCCAATTTATTTCATTTGAAGTGAAGATGCAATTTGTCCAATTTAAACTAGTTTGCCTGACCCATGGATATTTGCCCAGCCTCAAAGATTTACTTTTTCTCACACCATCAACAAAAAAAGCATGATTTGTCCAAAACGGAATAGATTATTCTCCAGAGGCATTGTTTAAGACTCGGCTGTACGCTGTTCTGTATCCAACATTCCTAAAGCACTACCATAATTAACTTGTTAAAGAAGGAACTGCAGATGCTGGAAAATCAAAGGTACACAAAAATGCTGGAGAAACTCAGCGGGTGCAGCAGCATCTATGGAGCAAAGGAAATAGGCAACGTTTCGGGCCGAAACCCTTCTTCAGACTGAATAATTAACTTCTTTAGTTTAGTTTAGAGATAAAGCACGGAAACAGTCCCTTCGGCCCACCGGATCCGCGCCGACCAGCGATTCCGCACATTAACACTAACCAGCGATCATCCCGTACACTAGCATTACTCCACACACTAGGGACAATTACAATGTTACTGATGCCAATTAACCGACAAACCTGTACGTCTTTGGAGTGTGGGAGGAAACCAAAGTTCTCTGAGAAAATCGACACAGGTCACGGGTCACGGGGAGAACATACAAACTCCGTACAGACCGCACCCGTAATCGGACCCGGGTCTCAGGCGCTGCAAAGCAGCAACTCTACCGCTGTGCCACCATGACCGCCTTTATCTTGTGTTTTATCACTGTTGGCAGATCAATTTCCCTCGTCGGATAGATAAAGTTCTATCGTATCGTAAGTCAGAATTGTCCATTTTGGGACATCTATCTATACTACTACTAAATCTCTCATCTTGACCACAAGTTTAATTCTTGTAATTAAACTTGCGCAAAAAACGATCCTCCATACCACCTTGCTCACCATTCTGCTCTGCTATGTCAAATAAGTTTTGTTCGATCGGTGAAATATTAGGAAAGTTATTGATTTGTTATTTGCCAGGACGGCGACCCCCCTTCCGGCAGCCGCTATCAATCACCGGCCGCGAGAATAAAGCTGAATGAGCATAGTGAGCAAAGTGCCAGAGGGGTCTGTGTTCTGCGAGTGGGGTCTGTGCTCTGTTCTGCGAGCGGGGTCTGTGTTCTGCGAGCGGGGGCTGAGTTCAGCGAGCGGGGGCTGTGTTCTGTTCTACGAGCGGGGGCTTTGTTCTGTACTGCGAGCTGGGTTCTGTGTTCTGCGAGCGGGGGCTGTGTTCTGTTCTGCGAGCGGGGGCTGAGTTCTACGAGCGGGGGCTGAGTTCTGCGAGTGGGGACTGGGTTCTGCGAGCGGGGGCTTTGTTCTGTTCTGCGAGCGGGGTCTGTTTTTCTGCGAGTGGGGTCTGTGTTCTGCTCTGCGAGAGGGGTATGTGTTCTGTGAGCGGGGTCTGTGTTCTATTAGCGGGGGCTGTGTTCTACGAGCGGGGGCTGTGTTCTGCGAGCGGGGGCTGAGTTCTGCAAGCGGGGTCTGTGTTCTGCGAGCGGGGCTGTGTTCTGCGAGCGGGGGCTGTTTTCTGCGAGCGGGGGCTGAGTTCTGCAAGCGGGAGCTGAGTTCTGCGAGCGGGGCTGTGTTCTGCGAGCGGGGGCTGTGTTCTGCGAGCGGGGGCTGAGTTCTGCGAGCGGGGGCTGAGTTCTGCGAGCGGGGGCTGCGTTCTGAGAGCGGGGGCTGAGTTCTGCGAGTGGGGGCTGTGTTCTGCGAGCGGGCGCCCACAGCACCCCCTCCCACATACACCCCCTCCCTTACCCCACCATCCCCCCGACCCCCACCCACATCCTACAACAACTCACCCCCCCTCCCAACCCCCTCTCCTCCTGCCCACCCCCCTCTCCCCCCACCCAACCCTCTCTCCCCCACACACATTTCCCCTCCCC
Source organism: Malacoraja senta (assembly GCA_038087875.1). Classification (NCBI taxonomy): domain Eukaryota; kingdom Metazoa; phylum Chordata; class Chondrichthyes; order Rajiformes; family Rajidae; genus Malacoraja; species Malacoraja senta. Next base: position 9,860 of record JAXLNO010002329.1, read on the forward strand.
CCACACCCCCCCCGCCTGAAGCCATCACCCTCCCTGGCTGCAGGACGCTCCCCGCCTGAGGCCGTCCCTGTCGGCTGGCTACAGAATGCTCCCGCCGTTGCGTTGGGGGGATAGGTGAGTGGTGGAATATTGCGTTGGGGGCCCAGGCCTCCCATGTGATTGGGACCAAACGGGTTCCACTTAGTCTAGCATGACAATAAAACACTCTTGACATGGATAGGATAGGTATGGATAGATATGGAGCAAGTGGGACTGGTGTAGATGCAGCATCTTGGTCAATGTGGGCAAGACAAAATGTGCAGGAACAGCAGATGCTGGTTTACACTGAAGATAGACACAAAATGCTGGAGAAACTCAGCGGGACAGGTAGATTACAGCTCAGCGATATGAATATTGATTTCTCCAACTTCAAGTAACCCTTACTTTCCCTCTCTCTCCATCCCTCCCCCACCCTAGTTCTCCAACTAGCTTCATTGTCCTGTGAAACGTCACCGATCCATGTTCTCCAGAGATGCTCCTTGACATTTGTCGTTTCAGGTCGGGACCCTTCCGGTTTTAGTGGGCCAGTGGAGTAGAGAAGCCAAGACAGTTGTTGCACCCACAGTGGATATAAAAAGGTCCAGAGAGAGTAGAAGGCTGGGGAGGGGCTGGGGGGGATGGGAAAAGGTGGGGGAATGTTGGAGACAGGAGACAGGGTTGTCACTGGATGGGTAGGATTCTCTCCCATAAAGAAAAGCTCAGAGGTGACAGAAGACCCCGACGTCCCTATGACCCGATGTAGGGGGAGTCCAGAACCAGGGGTCACAGTTTAATAATAAGACCCGCCGAGTCACTCCACCTTTTATCTTGGTCTATTAACAGATTCAGATCTACCTTAGATCTCCTCTTGTAAGTCTGCGTGGCGCTGTCCTTTGTCACCGGCATTCTCGAAACTCCTTGCTTGGGTTATTGATTCACTCCGCGAAGGTTAGAGTTTCCACCTCTAGTAGCTGCCGGCTATTGCGTACCCTCTCCAAGTTCACAGATGAAATGGAGCCAGTTTGCCAAGTTGACAGATGAAATGGAGCCTGTCTCTCATGGTTACGGATGCAGTTCACTGTGAGGTCACCGGCCAGGCACATTATGAGGTCACCTCTGATTATGATGGTTTACAAACCTGCGATCTTACGAATGGAAGGCAGGCCCAGAAGGGAATAAACCACTTCACCATATCACCGTCACAGTGGTTATAACCAACTGGACTCAAGTGTTAGATATAAGGAACACAGTTCAATTGAGTTTATTGTCACGTGTACAGAGAGAAGCTTTTTGTCGTGTGCTAAAAATAGTTAGCAGAAAGACAATACATGATTACAATCGAGCCATTTACAGTGTGTGGATACATGGTAAGGGAATAACGTTTAGTGCAAGATAAAGCCAGGAAAGTCCGATCAAGGATAGTCAGAGGGTTACCAATGAGCAGGGCCGGATTTAGATTAAGAGAGGCGCTAGGCGATTCCACTTGTGAGGCCCCTCCCAATCCCCCACCCCCACGACGAGAGGAAATTGGAAGAGTCCACCAGATTGACACCGATGTGCAGCCGAGCGTGGCCAATGAGATAAGAGCTGGAAAGCTGCACTTTTTATTAATTGCCAGTGCTAGTGTTGAGTTATCGGCTTAAAACACTATTATTCTGAAATGTACGGCAAGGAAAATTACTGAAGTGTTGTTTAGAGACTACAGTGCGTTATGACAACATATGTAAGAAATGCCTATGACAGTGTCAAAAATATTATACACCAGGCCCGTACGAAGCATTTCAAAAAGGGGGGGATTAACATGGCACGATTACAAACATTTTATGCGAAATAAGTGCACGCAGCACATATCACAAGCGCGAAGCTCAAAGATCCTTGCGGCCGGGGTCCAGGGCTCGCTTAAGCGCCCTAGAAGCTCTGGGGTTTTAGATGCTCTCTGGTCCATCTGAGCATTAGAGCATTAGCATTTGGAGCATTTTTGCACGTAATTTATCACCAGTATTTCAGAAATAATTTTGCTTGAGTCAAGAGTGGTTGGAATGGGATGATTGGGGTCATTGTTGTATACATTTTTTTAAATCAAGAATTGAAGCTGTCCTTGTTTTAATAATCAAGTTGTACTGTAAAATGTTATGTAAAATAAAATAAAACCATTTTTTAGAAAATGTTTTGTGTGTTGATTTGATTGCTGTTCAACTGTGTCAGTGTGTGCACATTAAAAATATGATGCAAAATGAAAGTCGCAAACTATGGAATTCATATTTTTCAGTATTGTTATCAAGGGAAAAAAAGCAGTTCCAATTGTTTGATATTCACATGGAGGAGAAAATATAATTACTCTAAAACCTACATTAATTTTGCAATCTCACTAAAGATAATCCCCCTTTCCCTCTCCCCCTCCTCCTTCCCCCTCCCTCTCCCTCCCTCCCCCTCCCTCCACTCTCTCCCTCCCCATCTTTCTCTCCCCCTTCCCCTCCCTCCCCTTTCCCTCTCACATCCCCCCCTCTCTCTCCCTCCCTCCCCCTCTATCTCCCTCCCATGCAGCGAGGCTCCGACTCCGCACCGCAGACACTGCAGCCCCCCCCCCCTGCCCGGAGGAACGGGCACTCCCGCAACACAATATTCCACTACTTACCTGGAGTCGACACCTAGGATTTTTGGTAGATACGAGGCCTCGAGGTGATTGTATGGAGTGCAAATGGAGATCTGAACCCGCCCGGGCCCACTGCGCACGCGCGGAGAGACAGCGTCATTTTGCGTCGCTGCTGCGTCACCGGCTTCCCCCAACTGCGCAGGCGCAGATGGTCGCAATTTTTTCCCCCAAAACTTCTAGTGGGCCGGAACCAGAATTTCGGATAATTTCCGTCAAAGTGGAAACGCTGATAGCGCTCCAATCTTTTTTTTCTCGGGATTTTTTTTACTCTGGGAAAAGAACACCTTGGCCGGAGGCCCCATAGATTTAGTGGCGCTAGGCTTCAGCCTATGAAGCCTATGGGTAAATCCGGCCCTGCCGAGGACCCCCTAGATCTCGAGGCCCTAGGCTTAAGCTTGTGAAGCTGATACGTAATCCGGCCCTGCCAATGAGGTAGATAGTAGTTCAGCACTGCTCTTTGGTTGTGGTAGGATGATTCATTTTCCTGATAACAGCTGGGAAGAAACTGTCCCTGAATCTGGAGGTATGCGTTTTCAAACTTCTGTACCTTTCCTAATTTGAGGAAGGACATTCTTGCTATTGAGCGATTGCAGCGTAGGCTCACCCGGTTAATTCCCGGGATGGCGGGACTGACATATGATGAAAGAATGGGTCAACAGGGCTTGTATTCGCTGGAATTGAGAAGGATGAGAGAATCTTATAGAAACATATAAAATTCTTAAAGGATTGAACAGTCTACATGCAGGAACAATGTTCCCAATGTTGCGGGAGCCCAGAACCAGGGTCACAGTTTAAGAAGGGTTAGGCCATTGAGGACTGAGATGAGGGAAAACCTTTTCACGCAGAAAATCTTTTTGCATTCTCTGCCACAGAAGGCAGTGGAGGCCAATTCACTGGATGTTTTCAAGAGAGTTGAATGTGGCTCTTCTGGCTAATGGAATAAAGGGATATGGGGAGATAGCAGGAACGGGGTATTGATGATCAGCCATGATCATATTGAAAGGCAGTGCTGGCTCGAAGGGCCGAATGGCCAACTACTGCATCTATTTTCTTTGTTTCTACATCATGGTGAGTCCAGCATTCGTTGATATCTGCTCCTGAAGAAGGGTCCCGAAACAAAACGTCACCCACCCATGTTCTCCAGAGATGCTGCTCGACCCGCTGAGTTACTCCAGCACGCTGTTCCTTCATGGTCTGGCTGGTGTCTTGCTTATATGAAAGAGCTACATTGCCAATGCACACAAGCTCCAACTTTGCTGTCAACATGAAACTGTTGACAGTTCAAGAAATGAAATACATTGATGAAACCCTAGTGATGGACAAGATAATGCTTCACAGGAGAAAGTTAAATCTGCATTGAATTAAACCCCACTTGTAGAAACTAAACTAAAGGAAGATGTTTCCAAAAGTTATGAGCTTGATTCTATTACTCCAGAAGTGAAGGGCAGGTGGGGGAGGGTCTTAGGCAATTACACCCCTTCATTTGATCAACACAGGGGACAAGGGGTTGTCTTAATCATACTTAGATCTGTCAAGAAATAAAAGGCAAACAATATTAAATCTCATGTTTTCATTTTGACATACAGTGTGGCAACGGGCCCTTTGGCCCACCGAGTCCACGCCGACCAGCAATCACCTGTACATCCGCACTATCCTACACACTGGGGACTTTTTACCAAAGCCAATTAACCTACAAATCTGTACGTCTTTGGAGTATGGGAGGAAACCAGAGCACCCGGAGAAAACCCACGCGGGTCACGGGGAGAACGTACAAACTCTGTACATACAGCACCCGTAGTCAGGATTGAACCCGTGTCTCCGGCACTGTGAGGCAGCAACTCTACTGCTGCGCCACCCTACCTTGTTGGGGAAAAATACTTAAAAAGCAGCAAAATATTTTTGACATTTACCAAATGAGAGTTGTCTACAGTCAAAGCATGTGTGGTTTGTTCCTGGCACGAAAACACTTCTGCTTTAACAGTTTCACACTTAACTCTATAAACCTAAAGACTCCACTGTTGAAATGCAATTCAATATTTGACATATCTGAACACCTTAACAGACAGATATAAAGCACACAGAGTGATTACTGGAGTGCATTTTCCCTTTGTAGTCCCTGAGAAATCAGTGGCAGTGGCAGAGGGTTGTTCTGATGTTCTAAGCCATGCCAATCCAGATATGATTGAATGACGGAGAGGACTTGATGTGCCAAAAGGAGAAGGAACAACTCATTGGGTTTTAAAGTTTGCAGAGGGCTAACATACAACTCCCTTCGCATCAAGTGAATTGATCGGCATGGTGGCGCAGCGGTAGAGGTGCTGCCTTACAGCGCCAGAGACCCGGGTTCGATCCTGACTACGCCTGCTGTTTGGATGGAGTTTGTACGTTCTCCCTGTGTCCCGCATGGGTTTCCTTCGGGTGCTCTGATTTCCTCCCACATTCCAGAGATGTGCCGGTTTGAAGGAAAATTGAATTCTGTAAATTGCCCCTTGTGTGAAGGATATAGGACTAGTGTACGGGTGATCGTTGGTTGGCATGGACTCGGTGGGCGGAAGGGCCTGTTTTCATGCCATCTCTCTAAAACAAACTATTGCCGTTACCTCGTTGGTCTCGGTTTAACATTGCTTGTGAAAGTCAGCAAAGTGCAAGATTTTTTCTATATGAGCCAGTGAGCCCATGTGCTCATATCTTAACCAGACAGTCATAACCTTTTTTAGTTTACTTTAGAGATACAGGCCCTTCAGCTCACTGAGTCCACGTCAACCAGTGATCCCCACACATTAACTAGATTCAGATTCAACTTTATTGTCATTGTGCAGTGGTACAGTACAGAGACAACGAAATGCAGTTAGCATCTCCCTAGAAGAGCGACATAAATATGAGCAATAAATAAATCTAATAAATCCTGGTGGGAGGAGTGTCCGGGGGGGGGGGGGGGTGATTGGCAGTCACCGAGGTACAGTGTTGAGTAGTGTAACAGCCGCAGGGAAGAAGCTGTTCCTGGACCTGCTGGTCCGGCAACGGAGAGACCTGTAGCGCCTCCCGGATGGTAGGAGGGTAAACAGTCTGTGGCAGGGGTGAGAGCAGTCCTTGACGATGCTAAGCGCCCTTCACAGACAACGCTTGCTTTGGACAGACTCAATGGAGGGAAGTGAGGAACCGGTGATGCGTTGGGCAATTTTCATCACCCTCTGCAGTGCTTTCCGGTCGGAGACAGAGCAGTTGCCATACCATACTGTGATACAGTTGGTAAGGATGCTCTCGATGGTGCAGCGGTAGAAGTTCACCAGAATCTGAGGAGACAGATGGACCTTCTTTAGTCTCCTCAGGAAGAAGGGACGCTGGTGAGCCTTGACCAGAGTTGAGGTATTGTGGGTCCAAGAGAGGTCATCGGAGATGTTGATCCCCAGGAACCTGAAGCTGGAAACACGTTCCACCTCCGTCCCGTTAATGTGGATGGGGGTGTGCGTGCCGCCCCTAGACTTCCTGAAGTCTACAATGAGCTCCTTGGTCTTCTTGGAGTTAAGGGCCAGATTGTTGTCAGCGCAACATGCTGCTAGGAGCTGGACCTCCTCCCTATAGGCTGACTCATCGTTGTTGCTGATGAGGCCAATCACCGTTGTATCATCTGCATACTTGATGATGGTGTTAGTACCATGTACAGGTGTGCAGTCGTAGGTGAAGAGGGAGTAGAGGAGGGGGCTCAGCACACAGCCCTGTGGAACGCCGGTGTTCAGGGTGAGGGTTGAAGAGGTGAGCTTGTCTAACCTAACAGACTGGGGTCTGTTGGTTAGAAAGTCCAGTATCCAGTTGCAGAGGGAGGAGTCGATGCCCAGGTCACTGAGTTTGGTGATCAGTTTAGAGGGTATGATGGTGTTGAATGCTGAGCTGTAATCGATGAACAGCATTCTTACGTAAGTGTCTCTGTTGTCGAGGTGGGAGAGGGCAGAGTGAAGTGCCGTTGAGATGGCATCCTCCGTACTCCTGTTCTTGCGACCCTGCACACAGTAGGGACAATTTACATTTATACCAAGCCAATTAACCTATAAAGCAAAAACCAGAAGGTATTTTACTTGTCTAAATGTCTCATCCAGCTAGATTTCAAAATAAGCCTGCATTCTTCAACGTGGGTGGTTTAAGTGGAAAACTACAATTCTGAACTAGGATTAATCCTGTATTAATCCTGTATTATTCACTAATGGCTGCATGTTACACTTGGGAGTTTTGTCTTCTTAAAAACATCTGTCACTTACACAGTAACTTTGAGTGTAACTACTTGGGGATTTTCACTGAACCTTGGCTCACAGCACAAGACCCTTGTCTTGAGCATGACTCTTGGATCTAAGCAAGCACATCACACAATTTCCCCTGCAACCACAGGAGATGCAACACCTGTCCCTACACTTCCTCCCTCGACTCCGTCCAAGGACCACGACAGTCCTTTCAGGTGAGGCAGAGGTTCATTTGCACCTCCTCCAATCTCATCTACTGTATCCGCTGTTCCAGGTTTGGACTCCTTTATATCAGCGAGACCAAGTGCAGGCTTGACGATCATTTCGCTGAACACCACCGCTCAGTCCGCCTAAGCCTACACGATCTCCTGGTTGCTAAACGCTTGAACTACCCCACCCATTCCCACTGACCTTTCTGTCCTGGGCCTCCTCCACTGTCAGAGTGAGGCCGAGCGCAAATTGGTGGAACAGCATCTCATATTTTGCTTGGGCAGCTCACACCCCAGCGGTATCACTGTTGACTTCTTTAACTTCAAGTAACCCTTGCTTTCCCTCTCTCTCCGTTCCTCCCCCACCCTAGTTCTCTGACTAGTTTCACTGTCCTCCTGATTAAATATTACTGATTGTATGCCTCGTTGTCACCTTCCCCTCAGATAACAATGAACTATTCTACATTTCCTTATCACGATCTGCTTTGATCTCTCCTTTTCACACCTTTCCCCTCCATATCTCTACACTCCCTCCCAGTCTGAAGAAAGGTCTCAACCCAAAACATCACCCATTCCTTCTCTCGAGAGATGCTGCCTGGCCCGCGGAGTTACTCTAGCATACTCTAGCGGAGTTACTCTAGCATACTGAGTTGGATGATCAGCCATGATCATATTGAATGGCGGTGCAGGCTCGAAGGGCCGAATGGCCTACTCCTGCACCTAATTTCTATGTTTCTATGTTTCTATGTTTGTGTCTATCTTCGGTGTAAACCAGCATCTGCAGTTCCTTCCTGCACAACTGTCAATGTCTGTGAACCATATTCCCTCATGATACTAATAAGCACATACCATTTGTAGAGGCAGCAGACCATGCTCAGTTTAAGACACTAGACGGGAAAATAGGACTTAGTGTCCCCTTTCTACAACCCGTGAAGGACCTCAGCCCGTAAAGGACCTTGCTTACCTAGAGGATCCTCATAGAAACTTACCGAATAGTGAAAGGCCTGGATAGAGTGGATGTGGAGAGGATGTTTCCACTAGTGGAAGAGACTAGGACCAGAGTGCACTTTATTGTTCCTCGTTAGATCAGGAACTAAAATAAGAAACCCGCAGTACATTGAGCGACATCAGGTATCAAGAATGATTTTTGCCCTAAATTGCCCCACCTGCTCACTGGAACATTTCCAGCCTCATCCCATCTCTGGTTTTAAGCCAAATATCTGTGCCTGCCTTCTCCCCATATCCCTTGATTCCACTAGCCCCTAGAGCTCTATCTAACTCTGTCTTAAATCCATCCAGTGATTTGGCCTCCACTGCCCTCTGTGGCAGGGAATTCCACAAATTCACAACTCTGGGTGAAAAAGTTTATTCTCACCTCAGTCTTAAATGAACTCCCCTTTATTCTAAGACTGTGGCCCCTGGTTCTGGACTCTGGTTCACCCTACAAACAGCTTACAATGGCCTGTTTCCTTTATCATTGTCACTTTTTTGTATATTGTTCATTTATTGTACTTTATCTCTCCACATCACCATCTATATCTCTTGTTTCCCTTATCCCTAACCAGTCTGAAGAAGGGGCTCTACCCAAAACATCACCCATTCCTTCTCTCCAGAGATGCTGCCTGTCCCGCTGAGTTACTCCAGCTTTTTGTGTCTATCTTCGGTTTAAACCAGCATCTGTAGTTCCTTCTTACACAACAAACAACCTGTTAGTCTGTTTTGGTTACGCTGGTACATAAGCTAACTAGAAAAACCTGCTCCATAATGAATCATTTTTTTAAGACTATTTACACACAGAAGAGAACTCCAATTCATGGCCTGGTGTTTAGCACAGAGTGAAGGGAATTTCAACAAACTTGAGGGGTGCAAACCGCAGTGATTACCCCCTCGATCTCCGAATGTTGAACCTAGTGTGTTAATTTCAGAAATTCTAGACATCGCACAACATGGATATGAAACTGGGGTGGACATACACAATTTTAATCTCGTATTTTAAACAGATGGGCTGAAAGGCCTGTTTCTTTGCTGTATAACTATGATTCCAATTACCACATAGGGATGCCAACTGTCCCGTACTAGCCGGGACATCCCGGATTTCGGGCTAAATTTGTTTGTCCCATACGGGACTGCCCTTGTCACATATTTGACTGCTACTACTCGGGTCGAGAGGGCTGTCGAGTCGGATCACCACGTCCGGCCCTGCCTCACCCGTCCCGACATAGTGCAGCCCTTGGAGTGCAGCAGCAGCGTCTCGCCCGTGGCACCGTCGACCGGCAGCCCGGCCAGCTGTCTGACCTTCGGACCTTCGCTTACCGCCGACACCACCACCCCTCCTTCTCATGGCCGATTATCGGTGCATGAGTTGGATGAGGTGCTGGACTTTGCAAGCGACGTCACCCAGGCCAAAATTCCTCAGCTGGCCCACCGGCTGGGCTTTGTGTGCAGTCCAGCTCCCGGGCCAACTCATCATTCACCCAGCCACGGCCGAGTCGGTCAACGAATTGCCGTCGGGAACTTGTCCCGTATTTTGACCTTTTGCCCATTATTTGGGAGTGAGAAAGTTGGCAACCCTATTGCCACAGGTAATCGCACTCTGTCTCAACTGGAAAGCTTCCTAACATTGGACAAGTATCTGCAACTACAGCTTCCCCATAAATGAGAGTAATAGATCAGGTAGAAGAACAGAGTCTCTTGCCCAGAGTAGGGGAATCAAGGACCAGAGGACATAGGTTTATGGTGAAGGGGAAAAGATTGAACAGGAATCTGAGGGGTAACCTTTTCACACAGTGGGTGTATGGAACAAGCTGCCAGATGAGGTAGTTGAGGCTGGGACTATCCCAACATTTAAGAAACTTTAAGACGGGTACATGGATAGGACACGTTGGAAGGGATATGGGCCAAATGCTGGCAGGCTGGGACATGTTGGCCGGCGTGGGCAAGTTGGACCGAAGGGCCTGTTTCCATGCTGCATAACTAAATGCAGAAAGCGATTTTGATTTGCTAGCCCACAAATTTCTCTGCACCCTGCTGATATTTTTCTCAATTCAGTTCAGTTTAATTTATTGTCACGTGTACCAAGGTACAGTGAATAGGTTTTTGTCACATGCTATCCAGTCAACAGAAAGACAATACATCATTACAATCGAGCTATTTATAAGGTACAGATACATAATAAGGGAATAATGTTTAGTGCAAGGTAAATCAAGCAAAGTCCGACCAAGGATAGTCCGAGGGTCACCAATAAGGTAGATGGTAGTTCAGCACTGCTCTCTGGTTGTGAAGTTGAGCAATTCCTAGACCAAGTGATGCTGAGAGAATATCACTGCATTATTTTGCGAATCATAGATTGACACTGGATGATGCTGGAGTAACTCATCTCTGGATAGAAGGAATGGGTGACATTTCGGGTCGAGACCCATCTTCAGACTCTTTGTACATAGTGTACAAACTTGTGAGCATCAGCAAGAGTTCTCCTTCAATAAATCACAGTGTACCTTTCAAAGCCCAACCCAAGAGCTGTTCTTCCCTGGTCTGTGCAAACTTCAGGGCAATGCCAGACAAATAACTGGCATATCTCATTCAGTTTGCATAAATTCCCACTAGTAGATAAGAATTTTGTTTTGCCAGCATGTTTACAGTTCCAATTAAGCAAACAAAAAAAAAAAATTATTGCTTTGAATGTTCAAAACAAATGAAGGGTCCCGTACCTGAAATGTTAATGTTTCTCCTTCCACAGATGCTGCCCGACCTGCTGAGACAGTTTCCAGCATTTTGTTTCTGGTTTTGCAGCATCTGCACGTTTGGTTTTCCCAAGGGGCTCTCGCCTGCATTTTGTACCCTTGACATCTGCCAGACTTGACAATGAGTTGGGAAGGGATCTTCATTGGAAGTTGGTGAGTGGAGGTGGGCAACTTGCGTCGGAAGGCACTGCAGATGCTGGTTTACACTGAAGATAGACACGAAAAGCTGGAGTAACTCAGCGGATCAGGCAGCATCTCTGGAGAAAAAGGGACAGGTGACATTTCGGGTCGAGACCCTTCTTCAGGCTACTTGCTTTTTTCACACAAAGGGTGGTTGAGGCGGGGACTATCCCAATGTTTAAGAAACAGTTAGATAGGTCCATGGATAGGACAGTTTTAGAGGGATACGGGCCATACGCAGGCAGGTGGGACGAATGTAGACGAGTCATGTTGGCTGGCGTGGGCAAGTTGGGCTGAAGGGCCTGTTCCCATACTGTACAACTCTATGATATAGCAAATGTGCATACATACTAATATAACCTCACAACGAGCCCTTAATATGGGCCAGAGAACAACATGGCCATTTTACTGTTAGTAAGATGGATGGACAACACAAGAGCAATGGGAACAATACCGAGCTTCCCACCAAAACACACGGCTACCCAATGTCTTCAGTGTCTGAGGAAGGGTCCCAACCCGAAACGTCACCCATTCCTTCTCTCCAGAGATGCTGCCTGCCTGAGTTACTCCAGCATTTTGTGTCTACCAAATGTCACACTTACATCAAAAAGACACCATTAAGGAATGTATGTTTCGATCCTGCTAAAGTTGGGTGTCTTCAATCTAGTGTGGGATGCATTACAAATCTAGAGCCTGGTAACTCATACACAAACAAAGATACCATAACTGAAAAGAGGGCAGGATCACAATTGCAATCAAACACCGTGTCGCATATCGAAAACTTGTTTAATTAGCAATAATTGCATCTTGGAACTTTGATCAAAACGTTTAAGGTGGCACAGTGATGCAGCTGGTAGAGTAGCTATCTCACAAACCCAGAGATCAGGGTTTGATCCTGGACTCTGGTGCTGTTTGTGTGGAGTTTGCACGTTCTCTCCGAGACCGTGCAAGTTTAGTCCAGGTGCTCCAGTTTCGTTCTGCATTCTAAAGACGTGGGGTTTTGTAGGTTAATTGGCCTCCAGTGTGTAGGATGCAAAAAGTGGGACAACGTGAACCTACTGAACGGGTGAACAATGGTCGGTGTGGACTCAGGGGACCGAAGACTAAAACTAAAACTAACACAATCTGGCTTCCTCTGGTATCCTTCCAAATCCCAAAGATGTATGGGTTTGTAGGTTAATCGGCCTCTAGAGATAGCCCCAGTGTGTAGGGAGTGAATGGGAAAGTGGGATAGCATAGAACTATATTGTGAACGGGTGATCTATGGTCAGTATTGGCTGTGGGCCGAAGGGCCCATTTCCATCCTGTATCACTAAGCTAACCCTTTAACATAGAAACATAGATAGAAACATAGAAAATAGGTGGAGGAGGCCAATCAGCCCTTCGAGCCAGCACCGCCATTCATTGCGATCATGGCTGATCGTCCCCAATCAATAACCCATACCTGCCTTCTCCCCATATCCCTTGATTCCACTAGCCCCTAGAGCTCTATCTAACTCTCTTAAATCCATCCAGTGATTTGGCCTCCACTGCCCTCTATGGCAGGCAATTCCACACATTCACAACTCTCTGGGTGAAAATTTTTTTCTCACCTCAGTCTTAAATGCCCTCCCTTTATTCTAAGACTGTGGCCCCTGGTTCTGGACTCGCCCAACATTGGGAACATTTATTCCTGCATCTAGCTTGTTAGTCCTTTTATCATTTTATATGTTTCTATAAGATTCCCCCTCATCCTTCTAAACTCCAGTGAATACAAGCCCAATCTTTTCAATCTTTCCTTATATGACAGCCCCGCCATCCCAGGGATCAATCTTGTGAACCTACGCTGCACTGCCTGAATCACAAGGATGTCCTTCCTCAAATTAGACCAAAACTGTATGCAATACTCCAGATGTGGTCTTACCAGAGCCCTATACAACTGCAGAAGAACCTCTCCTATACTGAAATCCTCTTGTTATCAAGCCCAAACTTTCCATTAGCTTTCTTCACTGCCTGCTGTACCTGCACTCCAACTTTCAGTGACCGGTGTACAAGGACACCTAGGTCTCACTGTACCTCCCCCTTACCTAACCTAACCCCATTGAGATAATAATCTGCCCCCTTATTTTTGCCACCAAAGTGGATAACCTCACATTTATCTATATTATACTGCATCTGCCATGCATCTGCCCACTCATCAACCTGTCCAGGTCACCCTGCAACCTCCTAACATCCTCTTCACAGTTCACTCTGCCACCCAGCTTTGTGTCATCCGCAAACTTGCTAGTGTTGCTCCTAATTCCCTCCTCCAAATTATTAATGTATATGGTAAACAGTTGCGGCCCCAACTCCGAGCCTTGCGGCACTCCACTCGCCACTGCCTGCCATTCTGAAAAGGACCCGTTCGTTCCTACGCTTTGCTTCCTGTCTGCCAACCAATTTTCTGTCCATGTCAACACCCTACCCCCAATACCATGTGCTCTAATTTTAGTCACCAGTCTCCTGTGCGGGACCTTATCAAAGACTTTCTCAAAGTCTAGATACACTTCATCCACTGGCTCCCCTTCATCCATTTTACTTGTCACATCCTCAAAAAATTCCAGAAGATTAGTCAAGCATGATTTCCCTTTCATAAATCCATGCTGACTTGGACTAATCCTTTTACTGCTATCCAAATTCCCCATTATTACCTCTTTAATATATGACTCCAGCATTTTTCCAACCACAGAAGTCAGGCTAACTGGTCTGTAATTCCCCGCTTTCTCTCTCGCTCCTTTCTTGAAAAGTGGGATAACATTAGCTATCCTCCAATCCACAGGAACTGATCCTGAATCTATTGAACATTGGAAAACGTTCACCAATGCATCCACTATTTCTAGAGCTGGGATGCAGTCAATCAGGCCCGGGGATTTATCATCCTTCAGTCCCATTAGTCTACCCAATTCTATTTCTCGCCTAATGAAAATTTCTTTCAGTTCCTCGACCCCCTTAGATCCTCTGTCCTCCAGTGTTGTCGTTCGAATCTACGACTAGTCTTGGAATATTAAATTCCTACGCAGAAGTCGTGGCACTACTGCGGTCAAGGGAAAACCAGAAACACACACAGAGACATACAAACACACACAGAGACGCACACACAGACACACACACACAGACACACACACACACACAGACACACACAGAGACGCACACACACAGAGACACACACACACACACACACACAGACACAGACACACACAGAGACGCATACAGACACAGACAGACAGACAGACACACACACACACACGCACAGACACACACAGACAGACACACAGACACACACACAGACACACACACACAGACAGACACACACACACAGACATACACAGAGACGTGCACACACACACACAGACACACACACACACACAGACACACACACACAGACACGCACACACACAGACAGACATAGAGACGCACACACACAGACACAAACACATACAGACACACACACAAACACACACAGACACACCTACATGGACACACACACGCACATAGACACACACACAGACACACAAACACACACACACACACACACACCCACCCACATACACCCACACACACAGACACACACAGACAGATAGACACACACGCACACACAGACAGACACAGACAGACACATCAATGTTAGCAGAAACCTGCGGAGGAGATTTTACTGCCAACTGGATGATTTATACATGTCATTTAGCACCTAACTGAGAGAGAGAACATGTAGGTATTGAAGTGCTCGAGATAAGAGATCCTGATTATCTGACTCACGTGGGAAGGCAGATTCCACATCAACCTAACCCTTGATTTTGCAGCAAAAGAACAACAGAGTGCTGGAGTAACCCAACGGGCCAGGCAGCATCTCTGGAGAACATTGACTTATTTTCAATTTGCATTTTTTGCGGTTTGTTTACATAGACATTTAGCACCAAGAGGAAAGGCAGGCAGCAACAGTTCAGTCTCGAGGAGGACTAATAATATTGTGCATTCAAGACTGAAGGAAGTACAAGCCCATGTTTAAATAAAAGCGCGCTGAAGTAATTCAGCGGGGCAGGCAGCATCTCTGAAGACAGATAGGCAGCATTTAGGTTCGAAACTTCTTCAGGCCTGTTCATAAATTATAGGAGCAGAATTAGGCCATTCGGCTCATCAAGTCTACTCCACCATTCAATCATAGCTGATCTATCTCTACCTCTCAATCCCATTCTTCTCCCCATAACACCCGTACTAATCAAGAATCTGTCAATCTCCGCCTTTAAAATGTACGTTGGAGTATAGATTAATTTAGAAGCAAGGAACTACAAATGCTGGTTTACAAAAAAAAAAGAAATAAAGTACTGGAGTAACTCAGCGGGTCAGTTAACACCTCTGGAGAAGATGGAGGTCACGTTTTGGGTCGAGACCTGAAATGTTGCATTCATTGGCGGACTGGGTCTAAAAATATTGGTTGCCAGGAGACAAAGGGGGCCCACTTCATCAGGGGCCCACTTGATATAGGGGGCCCACTTCATCAGGGGCCCACTTGCCATCGGGCAAGCTGACACCCTGGCCTGTCTGCCACTGGTTGCATTGGTTTGTTCTGGAAAAGCCATGATTCTAAATGAACATCCAGCAAGTCTAGGTGTATCTTGAAAATAGCTCCACCCTCAGTTGAAAGAAGGAACAGCATTCTAGTAATGTTAAGATAAACTGGAAATGATGGCAAGTGAAGTTTAAAGACAGACTTGGAACCAAAGACAGCTAATGGTGGATTAAATGAGAGGTAGTAAGTGCAATTTGCCATTAATGTTGTGCAAACACATTACTATGCCCATGCCAAAAGTTTTCAAAGCAAAAATAAAATAAAACTAATTAACTGTGTTCTATCGTTTTTTTCCCCAATGTGCCCATAACCGTTTTTACTTAAGGTTATTAATGTTATTATTATTAATGATCGTGTTATTAATTTGGTGTTCTGGCCATTTAGCTGCTGTAGTATCAACTTCAACACAAGTCGTGACACAGTGGCACAACAGTAGAGTTGCTGGAGGAAATGGATTACAGAGGTCATGGGGAGAACGTACAAACTCCGCACAGACAGCACCCGTAGTCAGGATTGAACCCAGGTGTCTTGCGCTGTAAGGCAGCAACTCTACCGCTGTGCCACCGTGCTGCCCAATTAAAGGCCTCTTAAACACCACTTACCGGCCTTCACCACTATCTCTGGCAGTATGTTCCAGGCACCCACAACCTTGTGTATAAAAAAACTAGCTCTGAACATCTTTAAATTATGCCCTTCTCTCCTTAAAGCTACTTCCTGTGCTCTTTGACATTTCCACACTGAGAAAAGGTGGCTGAAATATTTTGGTTCAAAAGGTGACTGTGATTTCCTGCTATTGCGATAGATATCAGATTGTACATTTACACACTCCCAGCTCAAGGAAGTTTAGAGATTTATAATATAGAGCAAACTGAACAGTGCAGGACAAGAACAGGCCCTTCGGCCCACAATGTCCATGCCAAACACGATAGCAAGGCCATTATCTATATAATTAAAAGTCTCATCTTGACCACTTCCTGTCTGCGTTGTATATTGATTTTAGAAAAAACACATATACTGCTATGATTTTTGGCCATCTTACTCACTGTCCTCCTCTGCTGATCAGGCTCCGAGGATTTTTCCCATCGATGAAAAATAATAGAGTTAAGTGTGTTTAAAAAACCTTGTGATCATCTCGCCTGTCAATCACCGCGATGAGGGTAACGAGGGAGGGACTATAAAATCCCGGACGCCTGGACATGACTCAGACACTCTGCAAGATTGTGAAGGAGAGGCCACGACTCCCATTCCAAGCTGTGAATCAACTGAACTGTGAGTCTGCAATGTACTTGCAATAAATGATTTGTTACCCTTAATGAAAATTAAATGAGTTGTTTGGCCTGCGCTGTGCTTGAAAGTGCAATGGCAAGGAAGTGAAATGAAAATGCAATGAGCTGTTTGGCTTGGCCTGCCCTGTCCTTGAAACTGCAATGGCAGTGGAAGTGAAATGAAAATGCAATCAGCTGTTTGGCTTGGCCTGCCCTGTCCTTGAAACTGCAATGGCATTGGAAGTGAAATGAAAATGCAATCAGCTGTTTGGCTTTGCCTGTCCTGTCCTTGAAACTGCAATGGCAGTGGAAGTGAAATGTAAATGCAATCAGCTGTTTAGCCTGGCCTGCCCTGTCCTTGAAACTGCAATGGCAGTGGAAGTGAAATGAAAATGCAATCAGCTGTTTGGCTTTGCCTGCCCTGTCCTTGAAACTGCAATGGCAATGGAAGTGTAATGAAAATGCAATGAGCTATTTGGCCTGCCCTGTGCTTTAAACCGCAATGGCAATGGAAGCGAAATTAAATTGCAATGAGCTCTTCAGCCTGCCCTGTGCTTGAAACCGCAATGGCAATGGAAGTGAAATAAAAATGCAGTGTACTCTTCAGCCTGCCCTGTGCTTGAAACCGCAATGGAAATGGAAATGAAATGAAAATGCAATGAGCTGTTTGGCCTGCCTGAAACCACTAATTTTGGCCCACAAGGACCCTATTAGCTGAGAAACCAGTCCCTTTTGCCCAAAATGCCCGTATTGGCCCAGGAGGTGCCTTTTGGCCCAAAAGGCCCAGGCCAGAACAGGAAAAGTCCCGAAAAAGTACCTTTCACTGAGATTTCACAGATTTTTTTTTAAAGAGCCCCTTCAGGCCTGCACTAGCCCGGGAGTAGTCCTTCACCCATCAGTAAGTATTCCCTCTGCACGTATTAAACCTCACACCAGTGTTTTTCTTCCTTGCTTCATTAGATCCAGGCCAGGATAGATTTTCCTCCTTCATTGCTGTGATGATTCTCCACCCTCTCCTGCTTCTCTCTCACAGAGTCTCTCACCTGTTTTGGGAAGAATTTCTGGCAGTTTCTGAACTGCCAGCCCACCAGGCCTGAGTGACTGAGCTGCCAGCCCACCAGGCCTGAGTGACTGAGCTGCCAGCCCAAGAATCCATTCGGCCCACAACATCCATACTAGCCCTCATGAAACCAGTCCCTTCGGCCCACAACACCCATACTAGCGCTCCAGAAAGCCCCCTCCCCCCACTGGCCACTAATATTGGAATTGGTGGAGAGGTGGAATATTGCGTTGGGGGACCAGCCTTCCTGTGTGAACATGGGACCCAACATGTCCCACTTAGTCTAGTTAATAATTAAAGGCCATGTGGACATCAACCTTTATTCAACCTCGTCCCAGGCCACAGACATTCTGCAGCCGTGATCCTCATGGTCTTTGCAGCTTTTGCATAAGATGTCAAGCAGGCTTTACAAAATCAGAAATCCTCCATTTTGTCAGGCACCCAAAATGCCCAATATTACCATGTGTAGGATGCGAAACTGGGATAACTTAGGATTGGTGGACGGGTGATTATTGGTCTGTGCGGACTCCATGGGCTGAAGGGTCTGCTTCCACACTGTATCTTTAAACTAAACATCTCACTCATTTAAACTAGAGCGAAAATAAGTCCAATTCACTAAATCTTTCCTCAAAAGACAGCTCTGTCATTCCATGAGACCAGAGCTGAAGATGGAAAAGTAAGTACAGTGAAGCAACACAATATGTAGCAAAGTGTATAATTCACCTGGAGTTTCAGAAAGCACATATAATGATCTGTAGTTTAAATTCCTTTGGTTCTGAGAAGGGAATGAGAGTGGAGTGAAGCGTTACAGCAGCACAATATGTAACAACGTGTAAAATTCACCTGCAGCTGCAGAAAGCACATATTTTTTATTTGTTTTTATTTTTTATTTTATTAGAAGTATTGTACATTACAATAATCTCCAATAACGTAAGTTTATACTTTTCTTGTACCACTTCTTATTTTAAACTTTAATAAGAGAAAAGGATAGAAAGAGTTAGTAAAGATAGTAAGTGAGTGATTGAAAGAGTGGTCCAGGAACACCCATATGGACCTAAACCACAAGAAATAGTTTTTAAAAAAAGAGAAAAACCAAAAGGAGGAAAAATAAAAAATAAAAAATAAGATAAGATAGGACAATATGAAAGGGATGTACCTACTTCATATCTTTACTCACCCCTCGCCAGGACCTGAAACCATTTATTATCAACATTTTGTTGCACCCTATGTTTGTAATAAGTCGATAAATGGAGACCAAATCTTTTGGAATTGGTCTGGTTTACCTGCTAAGAGGAATCTCATATGTTCTAGGTGTAACAATTCCGACATATTAGAAATCCACATTTTTGTCGTTGGCGTGGGAGCGTTTTTCCAAAATTTCAGTATAAGTTTTTTTGCCTTCATTGCTTCATCTAGTAAGTCGGAAGGCATATTATGATAGTCTTTTGTGTATTTTTTCAGATAATCACGAATTTGTAAATATTTAAAATATTGGTTATTTTTCAAATTATATTTCAGTTGTAGTTGTTGAAATGATAGTAATTTTCCCAATTCATACAGATCTTCGAGCGTTTTGATTCCCATTCTTTCCCATTGTATAAATGATTTGTCTATGATTGAAGGTTTAAACGATGGGTTATTGACTATTGGTATTGAGAGAGATAGGTTTCTTAATTTTAGATTCTGTTTTATTTGTTTCCATGTTCTAATTGTGCTATATATAATTGGATTTTTATTATAATTTTTATTATTCAAATTTATTGGAGAGAGAATAATCGCTCCTATATTACTCGGGGAGCAGTCCCCTTTTTCCATTACAATCCAGTCCGCCTGCTGGGCAGAATTGTCCAGCAGGTGAATCATATTTTTAATATTTACTGCCCAATTATAATACATAAAGTTAGGGAGCGCTAGACCCCCCAACTCTTTTCGTTTATTAAGGTGTGCACTTTGTATTCTATGGGATTTATAATCCCATATAAAATTTGTAATGTCTGAGTCCAATTTTTTGAAAAACTTTTTTGGGAGATATATAGGTATTGATTGAAATAGGTATAGGATTTGTGGTAAGAAAATCATTTTTATAGCATTTATTCTGCCTATTAAGGCAGAATCAGCTAATCTAATATCGTACTTATATAATATCATTTTAAACATAGAAATACCCACAACAGATGGAATTAGAAGAGACTGGGAACAAGAATTAGCTATAAAAATTTCAAAAGAGAGCTGGGATAATAATTTACTACAGGTGCATAAATGTTCGATCAACGTACGACATACGCTTATCCAATTCAAAACATTACATA
Source organism: Malacoraja senta (assembly GCA_038087875.1). NCBI lineage: Eukaryota > Metazoa > Chordata > Chondrichthyes > Rajiformes > Rajidae > Malacoraja > Malacoraja senta. Next base: position 30,111 of record JAXLNO010002329.1, read on the forward strand.
GACTATATTATTCAAAAACTAAATTAAATAAAATCTTTCCTAATGTTTCACCAATCTGTGATAAATGTCTATGTCAAGAAGCTACAGCGCATTCTTTTGTTTTTTGTACAAAATCCAAAAATTCTGGTATGAAATATTTGATATTTTTTCAAAATTAATTAAAATAAAACTGGTACCAAAACCAGAATGGATCATTTTTGGAATATCGGAAGGTATCCCTGAATTAAACGTGTATCAGAAGAATTTATTCAATTACGGGCTAATAATGGGAAAAAAGCTCATACTTAAATTCTGGAAAAATGCGCCCACACCAACAATAAAAATGTGGACATCAAATATGTTTGAAACATTACATCTGGAAGAGATGAGATTCCTCTTAGCAGGTAAAGCAGACCAATTCCAAAAGACGTGGTCTACGTTTCTGGACCTATTACAAGCATGAGGTGCAATAGTAATTTTAAAAATAAATAAATAAATAAATGGTATCAGGACCTGGTAATGGGAGGTAAAACAACAAAAACAGACTTGGTTGGTAGTCCCTTTCTGCGATTGTTCCTACTTTCTTTTTTTCTTTCTTTTCTAGGGTCTACTTTCTTACTTTACTTCCTTCTCTAACTTCTTTTCTAAGGGGCTTTCTTTTCCCAACACTCTCTCGCACTTTCTTTACTTTTCTTACTTCTATCTTCCTTTTAAAGCTAAAAAAAAATGAAGCGGTATAAAAAATGTATTAAGATATATGTGTTGTGTATTACTGTAATTTACCGTACTTCTAATAAAAATAATTAAAAAAAAAAAAAATAAAAAAAAAAAGTTTTTTTGCCGTTATTAAGCCATAATTAAGAAAACTCCTTTGAAACGAAGTCAGCTCCAAACTTGCTTCTATTGTTCCAAAAATAATAATTTCTGCATTCGGTTTTAGTTTTATTTTAAAAAAATTCGTGAAAATATCAAAAATGTAATTCCAAAATTTTTGGATTTTTATACAAAAAACAAAAGAATGTGCTATAGTTGCTTCTTGGGTTAGGCATTTATCACAGATAGAAGAGGTATTTGGGTAAAATTTACTTAATTTAGCTTTCGAATAGTATAATCTATGTAAAATTTTAAATTGAATTAGAGTATGTCTTACGTTAATCGAGCATTTATGCACATATAACAGGTGTTTATCCCAACTCTCTTTCGAGATTTTTATAGCTAGTTCTTGTTCCCAGTCTCTTCTAATCCTATCAGATGATGGAATTTCTATGTTTAGAATGGAATTATACGGGTATGATATTAAGTTGGCTGATTCCGCTTTTATATTCATTATCTCATCTAATAGGTCTGGAGACATATTTTGATATTCTCGTGTATATTTTTTCAAATAGTCACGTATTTGAAAATAATTAAAATATTGATTACTACTCAAGTTGTATTTAAGTTGTAGTTGGTAAAATGTTAAAAAACTTCCATTATCATACATATCTCCAAACGTTTTAATTCCTAATCTATCCCAATTTGTAAAAGATTTATCTATCATAGAAGGTTTGAACGAAGAGTTATTCATTATAGGTGAGAGAAGTGATAGATTTCTTAATTTTAGCAGAAAGCACATATAATGAGCACGTGGACCACACACGGCCTACAGCAGCAACGGCTACGCTTGGCCAGGCCGACCCTGCAACGCCGCCTGGACAACAGAGCTTCATGGTCAGGTCAAGATCCCTGCACTTACAACAACTGGGACTTGAAAATGGGGCCAAACTGGCGACTCTGTGTACTGTCTCAGTGCACTACTGCTATGCACTTGTACTCTACCTGAGATGCTTATCTAACATGTATCTAAGTGCTTATGTATGGTGATACGTACTGAACTGTATACAAAAATGAATTTCACTGTACTCGGTACATGGGATAAATAAAGTACCATCCCATACCATGCCAGTTTAACTTCCTTTACTTCTGAGAAGTGGAAGGGAGGGAATCGGGGAGGAAGCTGAGGACTGCGCCAGAAACCCAAAAATGTTTGTCAGTGGCCTATCAACTCATCCGATGAATCACTGGCTTCCTGAACGAGGAACTCAAGTAATCCAGAGGTCGATTTCAACCCCTGAATTTAAAAAGGTCACCGCAAAGTCTAATTGATTTTGAAGCTGGGAGCAAAACACAAAGTGACTGAATGAAAGATATACATTCCAAACCTATGCCTTATACGACAACACAGCTGGAGGAGTCAGCAACAATTTATATTGCAGATGAACTGAGGGAAAAACAATTATTACATGACAAGATTAAAATAACTGCAGAGATTGAGCAGACAAAACCATTATTTGTGAACTGTTATGGCTTTCTCTCACAAATACACGTTAACCTTTTACTTTCCTATCTATATTTTCTTCAACAAATTAAATATGGATTTCTCTCACAAGTACATATTAAGTGTTTTTCTTATTTATATTTTCTTCAACAAATTAATGTCAATGAACCTTTAGGGATTTCTCTCACAAATGCATGTTAATTTTCTTTTTTTTCCCATATTTTCTTCAACAAATTAGCATGTCAATATACATTTGATATATACCTTACCTGTCAATAATGTTTTTGTACGCAATAATGCTGTTCTTTAAATGTGGCTGGGGATTGATGCTACTTCCAAATGCATATTTAAAATGGCCGTCACGTAAATGGTACGATATTCTCCTGGATATCACTGCCGTTAGGATGTCCTTCAGGTGATTCTGGGGGATGCAGGACAATTTTTTGCAATGAAAACAGAAAATGCTAGAAAACAGTAGTGAGTCTGCAAAGGGAAACAAAGTTAATGTGGAGGATTTTTCACATTCACTTTTAACCATTCTAATCCTTTAATAAGTAACAAATAATTTCAGGAAATGGTCCAGTGATTTTGTTTTCTCAAATCCCTTTGAGGGCAGCTGGTATAGTGAATGCAAAAGTGGGATAACAAAGGTGAACGGGTGATCAATGGTCGGTGTGGACTCAGTAGGCGAAGGGCCAGTTTCCATGTTGTACCTTTATTAAATGAATATGTTATTGAGTTTTCTTCACATTATGTTGTGTTAGTTGGGCTTGTCCTGAAATCTTCCCAAAGCCGTATTTAGTTTAATATAGTTTATTACCATTTGTACCGAGGTACGGTGAAACGCTTTTTTGTTGCCTGCTATCCAGTCAGTGAAAAGACTATACATGATTACAATCAATTTTACATCAGCAACTAAAGATGCAGAACTGAAACTTGTAGGCTGCTAGTGTTCTCTCTGAGGTATGAATCCCTGTCCCCAACTTGCAGGGAAACAAGCTATGTATCTGAAAAGACAGGACCCAGAGTGGCAGCATGCATCGTGGGCAGGTCTTAACAACCCTACCCACAAATCAGATAAAATAAAACTCTGATTTAGACTTGAGATACAGTGCGGAAACAGGTCCTTCGGCCCACTGAGTTAGCGCCGACCAGCGTTTAACTCCTTACACTAGCACTATCCTACACACTAGGGTCAATTTACAATTTTTACCAAAGCCAATTAACCTACAAACCTGTATGTCTTTGGAATGTGGGAGGAAACCAGAGCACCCGGAGAAAACCCACACGGTCACGGGGAGAACATACAAACTTCTACACACGGCACCTGTAGTCAGGATTGAACCAAGGTCTTTGACGCTATAAGACAGCAGCTCTACCACTGTGCCGCCCTTATATCTGATAACTAGCAAGACAGTGCTCCAGCTTTTCTTGTTGTCAAGGACATGGAAAGATTTTGATTGCCCAGACATTATGAAGCATTCAAAAATAAATTATACAAAACATTTTAAAATATACACTAATTCCTTGATGTATGAAAGCTCACTACAAATTCTCACTGAAATATCACTTCCCCCTGTTCTCCAGAGAAGCTGCCTGACCCGCTGATTTACTCCAGCACCTTGTGTCTATTTTTGTAAACCAGCATCTGCAGTTCCTTGTGTTTCCATTTATCCAGAAACAATTTGGAATACCAGGTCTAATTGTTACAAAGAGATAGCAGATGAGATGAGTTGAGATGGAGTGAGGCAATAGTAGAGAAAAATATAGGCATTGATGACAGGGATATACGGTTCAAAGCCCAAGTTCAGTTTAACCAGCACCTTCAGTTCCTGCCTACAAATTCAGTTTAACCAGGGTAACAACATCCCCAACAGTCAGGTTAACTGTCAAATGGTTACCAGAGAGAAGAACGGAATTGGTGGCAATTTAAAAGAAACTGCCGTGGCGAACTGAAGTCATAACTTTGGTCTTCCCAGCACCCAGGTGAAGAAAACATAGATTTATTTAGTTTAGTTTAGAGATACAACACATAAACAGGCTATTTTGCTCACCGAGTCCGTGTTGACCAGCAATCACCCCATACACGTACACTATCCTACACACTAGAGACAATTTACTGAGGCCAAGTTAACCTACAAACATGTACGTCTTTGGAGTGTGGGAGGAAACTGGGGCAGCTGGAGAAAACCCACATGGTCACGGGGAGAAGGTACAAACTCTGTACGGACAGCACCTGGGGTCAGGATCGAACCTAGGTCTCTGGCGCTGTCAGACAGCAACTCTACTGCTGTGCCACTGTGCCGCACAGCTTTACTGCTAGTACATGGGAGACAGATGATGCTGCAGTATAGCAGGATGCAACTCGGGTTAAGTGAACAAGAACCAAAATATGTTTGTAATGAAATAAAACTGAACATTAATGCAGTTCCTCCAATGCATGCACCACTGCCACCGCCGCATCTTCAGAAACATTATCCAACCCACATTCAAATGCTGTTACGATCATCAGGCCTTCTAATTGCCCTCTTGTGGGAAGCACCATGGTGTGAGTGCAAAACTTCACATCCTCCTCCTCTTGGGGATCCTTCATCACAAAGTTCTGTACCCCTGACAAAGGGTTCTGTGCTTGGAAACGATGCTGAAGGAAGATGCAAGCACTTCAGCAAAAAGCTTCATGAAATATGAAAACTATCGGATTGCTAAATTAAATGATATGTTTACACACGCACTATCTACTGAAAAGAAATGGGATCTGATCCTGGTATTAACTTGACAACAAACGATCGAGTACAATGTTATTCAAAATTTGCTATTTATAAGCAATTCTAACATTATCTCCATTGTAGATGGACCAGGGCAATGGTTAGCTGAATGTTGCTGGATCTGGGTCACTGCCCACATATACTGACCTGTGGAGGCCCATTCCTATTAATCTTCTGTACCCGTCAATCAGGCTACAAGGTATGAGTTCATAAGTTCCCTTCAGCTCAAGGTATGAGCTGAAGGGAACAAAAGTATACATGAATGAGCACCTAACAAAACGAAATGCCGATATAGCCCGACAAGCACGATACCTTAAGAAACAAAAAAAAATATTAAATACCTGGACTGCAAACTGTAAAATCTTTATTAAATTAAATGGAACACCAGAGGAAGCCAAAGTGCTGGTCATCAGAGATATTGCAGACCTGGACACATACCAATGATCATAAAACGGGAAAACACTGAAGGAATTCAGCCATTAACATCTGGAAATGGAAGTCAAGTAACTAAAATAATAAGCGAAAAGGAACAACCGAAGTTACAACCATTCGAATATACAGAACACAATTTACAGGATTTGGAATACGATATAGACCCGGACAATAATTTTTACTTTAATTCTAACGACAAAAATATCTGCTGCTACTACACAGAGGAGCAGTATAATCAGAATATTAATACAAAAGGCAAATTATCTATTATCCACTTTAATAGCAGGAGCCTCTATACGAATTTCAATAGTATTAAAGAGTATTTACAAAAATTTTCACAACCATTCAATGTCATCGCAATATCTGAAACATGGATTAATCAAGAAAAGGGAATTGATTTTGAGATGGACGGATATGACTTCAATTACATCAATAGAAAAAATAAGGGGGGAGGAGGGGTAGCACTATATGTGGATACAACTCTGAATTATAAGGTAGTAGATAATATGACAACTGTGGTTGACAATCTGCATGAATGTATAACTATAGAAATAAGTAATGGTGGAAATAAAAATGTAATCATTAGCTGTATATATAGGGCACCGGGGTCAAGTATTGAAATCTTCAGGGGCTGGATGGAGAGTATGTTTTCAACAACAGGTAGTAAATCAGTGTTTTTATGTGGAGATTTCAATATTGACCTACTAAATCCTAATCAACACAACCTTACAGAAGATTTTATTAATACTATGTACAGCATGAGTCTATTTCCGAAAATCACTAGACCGAGTAGAATTACTTCCCATTGCGCTACACTCATTGACAATATATTTAACAATGATTTGGAAAATAAAATAGTAAGTGGATTATTAATTAATGATATAAGTGACCATCTGCCAGTTTTTGTAGTTTATGATGGTGTCCACAGGAACAACAAACCAAGCGGATTAATAGAATATAGAAGAGTGAGATCGGAGGAAGCTATCAATGCACTAAAAAAGGATCTATTGGCACAAAACTGGGATATAATATACCAAAAAAGAGACATTGATAGTGCTTATGAAACATTTATTGATATGTTTGTTATTATATGATAAAAATTGTCCAATTAAAGAATATAATAGAAAATCAAAATATACTAAATGTCCATGGATTACAAAGGGATTACAAAATGCTTGTAAAAAAAAAAATGGCCTATACAGAGATTTTATAAGAGAGAGAACTAAAGATACAGAAAATAAATATAAAAAGTATAAAAATAAATTAACTTACATCATAAGAGAAAGCAAGAAAGATTATTATAAGAAGAAATTAGATGACAATAAAGACAATATAAAAAGAATATGGAGCATACTTAATAGCATTATCCGAAATGGTCCGGGGAGAACAAATTACCCGAAGTATTTTATTGATAAGGATAAGGAAATTTACAATATGGAAGATATAGCTAATAGCTTTAATAATTTTTTTGTTAATATTGGACCAGACCTGGCTAAACAAATCCCTGATTCAGGGACATCTGGAGAAACTCCTGAGAAATTAGTGGAAAGAAATCCCTGCTCTATGTTTCTTACGGCAGTAGAAGAGAAAGAACTGCTGGATATTGTCAAAACATGTAAAAATAAGAAGTCTACCGATTTCAATGACATTGACATGTCGCTAGTTAAGATGGTCATTGAGGGGATCTCCAAACCTTTAACATTCATCTGTAATTTATCCTTCCAGACCGGCACTTTTCCAATTCAAATGAAAATAGCAAAAATAATACCAATATACAAAACAGGGAACAAGCATCATTTTACAAACTATAGACCTGTTTCCTTACTCCCACAATTTTCCAAAATATTAGAAAAAATGTTTAATAATAGACTAGACAAATTTGTAGAAAATAATAAATTATTAACAGAAAGTCAATATGGATTCAGAACAAATAGATCAACATCACTTGCAATACTAGAATTAATTGAAGACATCACAAACGCCATTGATAAGAAATTATATGCAGCTGGGATATTCATTGACATAAAAAAAGCATTTGATACAATTAATCATGATATTTTATTTAAAAAATTGGAGAGGTATGGAATTAGAGGAATAGTACTGGACTGGATTAAAAGCTACTTAAGTAACAGGCAACAGTTTGTAAATCTGGGTAGTCATAATTCTACATGTTTGGACATTGTGTGTGGTGTACCACAGGGGTCAGTGCTGGGCCCAAAATTATTTATCATGTACATAAATGATATTTGTAATGTGTCCAATGTCTTGAGGCTGGTTTTGTTTGCAGATGATACAAATATTTTTTGCTCTGGGGAAAATTTAAAAAGGCTATTGGATAAAATAATAAAAGAAATGGGTAAATTGAAAATATGGTTTGATAGTAATAAAATTTCATTAAATCTGAGTAAAACTAAAATAATGTTATTTGGTAATTGTAGAATAAGTCCCCTAGTAAGTATAAAGATAAATGGGGTGGAAGTTGAAAGAGTGCATGAAAATAAATTTCTTGGGGTTATAATTGACGATAAAATAAGCTGGAAATCACATATTCAACATGTAAAATTAAAATTATCAAAAAGTATCTCTGTATTATACAAAGCCAAGCAAGCTCTGGATTACAAATCACTCCGTATTCTTTATTGTACATTAATTTTACCCTACTTAAATTATTGTACAGAAGTCTGGGGAAATAATTATAAAAATTCGATACACTCATTAACCATGATGCAAAAAAGAGCAATTCGTATTATCCATAATGCTAAGTATCTGGGTCATACGAATCCATTATTTTTAGAGTCAAAATTATTAAAATTAGAAGATTTGGTCACATTCAAAACAGCTCAGATAATGTTTAGGGCCAAAAATAAAAATTTACCTGGAAACATTCAAAAATTATTTAACGAGCGTGTGGGGGGTTACAATTTAAGAGGAATATTTAACTTTAAGAAACAACAAGTCCGTACGACTAGAAAATCCTTTTGTATTTCGGTTTGTGGAGTAGGAGTGTGGAATAAATTGAACGGGGAATTGAAGCAATGCACAAACATGAATCATTTTAAAATGATATATAAAAAAATAATGCTCAAGGGGTACAGGGATGGAGGGGATGGTTGACAAGTGGGGGTTGATGTTTATCTTGTTTACAATCGTTGATGTTTATCTTGTTAATATTGTTGATGTTTATCTTGTTTACTATTGTTCACTGATGTTGGGTACTTCAAATATGAAGATTGTATGTACATAATAGTTGAATGTATATAAGTGTCTGTATGTATTATGGGAAATTGCCTAGGGCAGTACTATTATTAGTAAGGAATTGATTTTTAAATACGATAGAAGTGTTGGGGAAAAGGGGTGAGATTTAATAAGTTATTCTTCTTCTCACTCCTTTTCGAGCTTGTACAGACTCTGAGTTGGACATTGGAACCTTGATTTTGTTCTTCTCAATTGTAAATGTTGATTGCAATGTTCAATTGTTTGATAATTTCGATTTTGTTAATATCAATGTCTTTAATGTCTTTACTTGTTCGGAATAAATAAATAAATAAATAAATAAATAAATAAGAGATAGGAGCAGAATTAGGTCATTCGGCCCATCATGTCTACTCCACGTTCAATCATGGCTGATCTAACTCTCCCTCATAACCTCATCTCCATAACTCTGTCACCTGTCTAAACAAGACTCAATCTACCTCTGCCTTAAAAATATCCATTGACTTGGACCTCACAGCCTCCTGTGGCAATGAATTGAACAGATTCACCTCCCCCTGACTATAGCAAGATTCAGATAATATTTCTGCTGGACCCCCTGCCCATTCACCCCGTCCCATGCATCCCGTCCCCTATAAACCCTCCCTCCCCTGAGCCGATCTTGCACCCATCTCTCCCCTCTCCCTTCATTCCTACACAACTCGAACCTTGTCAATCCTCTAGCTTCACAATTCACAACTCACTAATCCTTTTATTTTGCTCCTTGTACGTGTTCATCTCCGGCCTTTGTCCAACCATCTGCCCAACACTAACCTGCCTCGCCTGTGTTCACCTCTGACCTACCATGCTTTGTTCTGCCCCTCCACTCTTCTGGCTTCCTTCCTCCAACACCTGCAATCAGTCTGAAAAAGGGTCCAGACCCGAAACTCCACCTATCCATGCTCTCCAGGGATGCCACCCGACCACTGAGTTACTCCAGCACTGTATTTTTCCTCAGGAGTCTCTGATGCTCAGAGATATTATTCTTAAGCTCAAGGAGCAGGATTAGGCCATTCAGCCCATCGAGTCTACTGCACCATTCAATCATGGCTGATCTATCCTTCCCTCTCAACACCATTCTCCTGCCTTCTCCCCATAACTCTTGATAGCCCTACCCATCAAGTATCTGTCATTCTCCACCTTAAAAATACACTGAAAGGGATGTGATTCAGCTATGAAAATGTCAATTTCTATCTTTAAAAGCCATGGATTGGGTTAAATAGCCATCATTAGAGCATGTTTTGGTTGTAATTGTCGATGTGAGACCAGCATAGACTGATATTATTTAAAAAGTTGATGTAAATAATTGGAAATATAACTAGTTAACCAAAACTAACTAATCAAAATGCATTAAAACAAGCACAGCTCCATAAACACTTTAAGTTAATTAATAAGATCTTTTGTCTTCCCCATCCTCCAGGCCTGGAAACCAAATAAAGCCTCCAACTACATAACCGAGATGGAGATATGCTGGGTGATTACAATCTGCTGCTTTCACTATTTAAACTGATTTTTAAAGGAATTTATTTCGTCAGAGGATGGTGAATCTATAGAATTCATTGCCACAGAAGGCTGTGGAGGCTGTCAATAGATCTTTTTAAGGCAGAGATAGATAGATTCTTGATTAGTACAGGTGTTAGGGTTCTGGGGAGAAGGCAGGAGAATGGGGTTTGGAGGAAGAGATGGATCAGCCATGATCAGAGTAAATTTGATGAGCCGAATGACAAAATTCTGTTCCTATCACTTATGAAGGGTGGAGACTGGGATGATTGAATGATACGTGTGCAGGTGTCAGCTGAGAGAACAGAATTGGCTAGTAGAAATAGAAGTCGAAACAAGGAACTGCACCTGCTGGTTTAACAAAAAAGAGACACACTGCCGGAGTATATGCCATTTTATCTTTCGTTATATCAAATGGCATGTATAAAATATGCTGTACCAAAATGGTAACAAGCATTTCACTATGGATCACAGCACTCTTGGCATTCTTTCACTCCATTGTGTTGTCAAAGGGATTACTCTGCTCTGTAAGTAACTGAATTATTACCCTGCATATTGTAGACACAAATTGCTGGAGTAATTCAGCAGAACAGGCAGCATCTCTGGAGAGAAGGAATGGGCGATATTTCGGGTCGAGACCCTTCTTCAGACTGATGTCAGGGAAGTGAGAGACAGAGATAGTATGTAGTCGGAGACAGTAAGACTGGTGGAAGAACTGGGAAGGAGATGGAGAGAGAAGGAAAGCAAGGGCTATTTGAAGCTAGAGAAGTCAATGTCCATACCGCTTGGGTGTAAGCTACCCAAGCAAAATATTAGGTGCTGTTCCTCCAATTTGTGCTGGGCCTCATTCTGACAATGGAGGAGGCCCAGGCCAGAAAGGTCAGGTTGGGAATGGGAGGGGGAGTTAAAGTGTTGAGCAACCGGGAGATCAGGTAGGTTAAGGCAGACTGAGTGGAAGTGTTCAGTAAAACAATCGTCGAGCCTGCGCTTGGTCTCACAGATGTACAGAAGTTGACACCTGGAACAGCTTTCCTACACACCATGCATATTGTGTTCCCCTCATAATAGCTTCAAAAGCCCCAGCAGTTCCAAAGAAGTCACTTTCACCAAAAAAAAGCGGCAATAAACATGCTGGAAGTAATTAACAAAAGTAAATTGGTGGACATTAGTTTTAGAGATACAGCATGGAAACAAGCTCTTCAGCCCACTATCTTCACACCAACCATCGATCACCCGTTCACACTAGTTCCATGTTATCCGACTTTCTCATGCACTCCCTACACACTTGAGGCTCTTTACAGAGGGCCAAATAACCTACAAACCCGCACGTCTTAGGGATGTGGGAGGAAACTGGAACACCCGGTGGAAAACCACAGGGGGAACGTACAAACTGCACACTGATAGCATCTGAGGTCAGGATCAAACCCGGGTCTCTTGCACTGAAGCCAGAGCTATTCATTACATCTTGCAGTATCATCAGTGCAAGCTTGCCTTAACAGTACTGAGAAAAGTAAACTTAATATAAGTAACAGTTACCATTTCAGTGATTCAAATTGAAGATGACCAAAGACCAAATATTTAGAGTATTTTGTTCAGTTCTGGGCACCATGTTATAGGAAAGGGTACAGAGAAGTTTTACAAGAATGTTGCCAGGACTCGAGGGTCTGAGCTATAGGGAGAGGTTGTGTAGGCTGGGACACTATTCCCTGAAGCGCAGAAGGATGAGGGATGATCTTATAGAGGTGTATAAAATCATCAGAGGAATAGATTGGGTAGATACACAGAGTAGGGGAATCGAGGACCAGAGGACATAGGTTTACGGTGAAGGAGAAAAGATCTAATATAAATCTGAGGACTACCTTTTTCAAACAAAGGGTTGTGGGTGTATGGAACAAGCTGCCAGAGGAGGTATTTGAGGTTTAAGAAGCAGTTAGATAGGTACATGGATAGGACAGGCTTGGAGGGATATGGACCAAACGCAGACACGTGGGACATGTTGGCCGGTGTGGCCAAGTTGGGCCTGTTTCCACACTCCGTGACTGTGTGACTATAAGCTGTAACTCAAGGCGTCTGCAAGGCTCATTAGAATTATTGGAAAAGGGAGATTAGAACAAGGGTAGGATCTTTAAAATCATATGGCCATAAGTGATAGAATAGGGCCACTTGGCCCATCATGGCTGATCTATCTCTCCCTCCAAACCCCATTCTCCTGCCTTCTCCACATAACCTCTGACACCCGTACTAATCAAGAATCTATCTCTGCCTCAAAAATATCCACTAATTTGGCCTCCACTGCCCTCCGTGGCAAAGAATTCCACAGATTCACCACCCTCTGACTGAAGAAATTTCCCCTCATTTCCACACTAAAAGAACATCCTTTAATTCTGACGCTATGAGCTCTAGTCCTAGACTCTCCCACTCATGGAAACATCCTCTCCACATCCACTCGATCCAAGCCTTTCACTACTCTATATGTTTCAATGAGTTCGCCCCTCATTCTTCTAAACCCAAATCAAAGTGGTTAACAGTGAGCTGATGAGTTATCAGGATAATATACGTTAGGATGATGATAATAGATTAACTTAGAGGGTAGAAGACAGAGTTTATTCCAAAACATTGCTGGAGTGGGACAGGCAGCATCTCTGGAGAAAATGAATAGGTGACATTTCAGGTCGGGACCGTTCATCAGACCCGAAACGTCACTTCCCCCTGTTCTCCAGAGAAGCTGCCTGACCCGCTGATTTACTCCAGCACCTTGTGTCTATTTTTGTAAACCAGCATCTGCAGTTCCTTGTGTTTCCATTTATCCAGAAACAATTTGGAATACCAGGTCTAATTGTTACAAAGAGATAGCAGATGAGATGAGTTGAGATGGAGTGAGTCAATATTAGAGAAAAATATAGGCAATGATGATATAGATATACAGTTCAAAGCCCAAGTTCAGTTAAACCAGCACCTTCAGTTCCTGCCTACAAATTCAGTTTAACCAGGGTAACAACATCCCCAACAGTCAGGTTAACTGTCAAATGGTTACAAGAGAGAGGATTTGGTGGCAATTTAAAAGAAACTGCGGCGGCGAACTAAAGTCATATCTTTGGTCTTCCCAGCACCCAGGTGAAAAAAACATAGATTTATTTAGTATAGTTTAAAGATACAACACATAAACAGGCTATTTTGCTCACTGAGTCCGTGTTGACCAGCAATCACCCCATACATGTACACTATCCTACACACTAGAGACAATTTACTGAGGCCAAGTTAACCTACACACATGTACGTCTTTGGAGTGTGGGAGGAAACTGGGGCAGCTGGAGAAAACCCACATGGTCACGGGGAGAAGGTACAAACTCTGTACAGACAGCACCTGTGGTCAGGATCGAACCTGTGTCTCTGGCGCTGTAAGGCAGCAACTCTCCTGCTGCGCCACTGTGCCGCTCAGCTTTACTGCTAGTACATGGAAGACAGATGATGCTGCAGTATAGCAGGATGCAACTCGGGTTAAGTGAACAAGAACCAAAATATGTTTGTAATGAAATAAAACTGAACATTAATGCAGTTCCTCCAATGCATGCACCACTGCCACCGCCGCATCTTCAGAAACATTATCCAACCCACATTCAAATGCTGTTACAAACATCCAGCCTTCTAATTGCCCTCTTGTGGGAAGCACCATGGTGTGAGTGCAACACATCACATCATCCTCCTCTTGGGGATCCTTCATCACAAAGTTCTGTGCCCCTGACAAAGGGTTCTGTGCTTGGAAACGATGCTGGAGGAAGATGCAAGCACTTCAGCAAAAAGCTTCATGAAATATGAAAACTATCGGATTGTTAAATTAAATGATATGTTTACACACGCACTATCTACTGAAAAGAAATGGGATCTGATCCTGGCATTAACTTGACAACAAACGATCAAGTACAATGTTATTCAAAATTTGCTATTTATAAGCAATTCTAACACTATCTCCATTGTAGATGGACCAGGGCAATGGTTAGCTGAATGTTGCTGGATCTGGGTCACTGCCCACATATACTGACCTGTGGAGGCCCATTCCTATTAATCTTCTGTACCCGTCAATCAGGCTACAAGGTATGAGTTCATAAGAGATAGGAGCAGAATTAGGTCATTCGGCCCATCATGTCTACTCCACGTTCAATCATGGCTGATCTAACTCTCCCTCATAACCTCATCTCCATAACCTCTGTCACCCGTCTAAACAAGACTCAATCCACCTCTGCCTTAAAAATATCCATTGACTTGGACCTCACAGCCTCCTGTGGCAATCAATTGAACAGATTCACCTCCCCCTGACTATAGCAAGATTCAGATAATATTTCTGCTGGACCCCCTGCCCATTCACCCCGTCCCATGCATCCCGTCCCCTATAAACCCTCCCTCCCCTGAGCCGATCTTGCACCCATCTCTCCCCTCTCCCTTCATTCCTACACAACTCGAACCTTGTCAATCCTCTAGCTTCACAATTCACAACTCACTAATCCTTTTATTTTGCTCCTTGTACGTGTTCATCTCTGGCCTTTGTCCAACCATCTGCCCAACACTAACCTGCCTCGCCTCTGTTCACCTCTGACCTACCATGCTTTGTCCTGCCCCTCCACTCTTCTGGTTTCCTTCCTCCAACACCTGCAATCAGTCTGATAAAGGGTCCAGACTCGAAACGCCACCTATCCATGCTCTCCAGGGATGCCACCCGACCACTGAGTTACACCAGCACTGTCTTTTTCCTCAGGAGCCTCTGATGCTCAGACATTATTCATAAGCTCAAGGAGCAAGATTAGGCCATTCACCCCTTCGAGTCTACTGCACCATTCAATCATGGCTGATCTATCCTTCCCTCTCAACACCATTCTCCTGCCTTCTCATGACTCTTGATAGCCCTACCCCTCAAGTATCTGTCACTCTCCACCTTAAAAATATACTGAAAGGGATGTGATTCAGCTATGAAAATGTCAGTCTTTCTATCTTTAAAAGCCATGGATTGGGTTAAATGGCCATCATCAGAGCATGTTTTGGTTGTAATTGTCGATGTGAGACCAGCATAGACTGATATCTATCTTCTATCTATCTTCTATCTATCTATCTATATACTTTTAAAACTCTCTGGCTGTCGTCCGTCTGTACGTCTGTACGTCCAACGTTCTGGTTGACTTGTCCCGCCTTTGATACCGCCCCGCGCCCGCGCGGCGCGCGGAAACGCCGATATTTTTTACCGTTTCTAAAGAGGTTACGTTTATCTTTACGAATAGACGATCCTGATTAAATTTGGTCGTGTTTAGGTACGCTTTTTAAAATAAAATACCTCTCCCCCCCCCAAACCAAACATTTCAAAATGTTTTAAAAAACAGCTCAGCCGTAGAATGTTAGTAAAGATTCCGTTGTGTGATGTCACAATGCACAATGGTCACAGATGTCCAATCGGAATGGATCCATTTACATATGCCTTTGCGGCGGCCCCAGCCCCGGCCCCTCCCCCCCAACCCCCGCAGCATTGGGCATTGTGACATCACAAAACGGAACCTTCATTTACATTCTATTGCTGAGAGCTGTTTGTTTAACATTTTGAAATTTCCCCATTCCCTATCACCCCCACACACGTGGCGACGCCCTGTGACACGTGTGACAAATCGAAATGAATCCGTTTACATATGCCTTTGCAGCACCCACAGCCCAAGCCCCTCCCCCCCAACCCCACAGCCTGTGTCGAAGGGCGTCGCCACATGTGTGGGGGGGATAGGGAATGGGGAAATTTCAAAATGTTAAAAAAAAACAGCTCTCAGCAATAGAATGTTAATGAAGGTTCCGTTTTGTGATGTCACAATGCCCAATGCTCAAAGATGTCCAATCGAAATGAACCAATTTACATATGCCTTTGCAGCAGCAACAGCACCAGCCCCTCCCCCCCACCCCCGCAGCCTGTGTCGAAGGGCGTCGTCACGTGTGTGGCAATAGAGAAAGGATTGGGGGTGATAGGGAATGGGTAACAGATGGACTGTCCCTACGCCTCCTACTTCCACTCTCCCTCCCCACTCTTCCCCTCTCTCCTCTCCCCCTCCCTCCCCTCCCACACCCTCTCTTCCCCCTCCACCACCCCTCTTCACCCCCATCTCCCACCCACCCCCTTCACCTCTCTCTTGCACCACTCCCCGTTACCCCTCTGCCCCTCACTCCCCACTGTTCCCCTCTCCCTCCCCCTCCCTCTCTCCCTCTCTTCCCCCTACTCCTCTCCCCTTCCCCTCATCCCCTCCCCCCCTCTCCCCCCTTCCTGCCCTCCCCGCTCTCCTCCCACCCCCTCCCTCTCACCCACCCTGATCTCCTCTCACTCCCCAATCTCTCCCCTTTCCTCTTCCCCCTCTCCCCTCCCTCCCCCTCTCCTCTTCTCTCCCCACACTGTCTCCCTCTCCCCTCTTCTCTCCCCACCACGTCTTCCTCTCCACCCGTCCCCGCCTGTGTTTGGGGCGTGGTTAATGTGAGTGTGATGCCGCAGCCCCCCCCCCCCCCCGCAAACGCGCGTTGGGAAAACAGCCTGCCAACAGTCTCTCTGTCTTTAAGACAGGACTGCAGATGCTTGAAAATCAAAGGTACACAAAAAAATGCTTCATAACCTCAGCGGGTGCAGCAGCATCTATATCAAAAGAAATAGACAACGTTTCGTGAAAAAACCCGTCTGAGGATGGGTTTCCGCCAAAAGCATTGCCTATTTCCTTCACTCCATAGATGCTGCTGCACCCGCAGTGTTTCTCGAGTTTTATTGTGTGTACCAGTCTATCTGTCTCTCCCCTCTCTCTCTCTCTCTGCCCTTCTCTCTTCAGAGCCCGCGGCTCAACTCATGCATGCCTGCTCCAACCCACCCCCTTCACCTCTCTCCCCCATCCTCTTCTTCCTCTCTCCACCCCTCTCCTCTCTCCCCACCTTCCTCACCCCCTTCCTCTCAACCCTCGTCCTCCCCCACCTCACAATTTTTTTTTTCTAACATTAAATTTTCTCTCTCTGCACCACCCCCCCCTCGAGACGCACCTGAGAGGTGATGGCTATTCGTCAGTGGATAGGGTGGAGATGGAATAAAATAAGAAAATTAAAATATTCATATAATATCAAGGGGTGTGATGAGTGTGTGTGTTTGCGGGGTGTGA
>JAXLNO010002330.1:0-31264 GCA_038087875.1 Malacoraja senta
GGGTTGGACAGGCTAGATGCAGGAAGATTGTTCCTGATGTTGGGGAAGTCCAGGACAAGGGGTCATAGTTTAAGGATAAGGGGAAATCTTTTAGGACCGAGATGAGAAAATCATTTTTCACACAGAGAGTGGTGAATCTCTGGAATTCTCTGCCACAGAAGGTAGTTGAGGCCAGTTCATTGGCTATATTTAAGAGGGAGTCAGATGTGGCCCTTGTGGCTAAAGGATCAGGGGTATGGAGAGAAGGCAAGTACGGGCTACTGAGTTGGATGATCAGCCATGATCATATTGAATGCGGTGCAGGCTCGAAGGGCCGAATGGCCTACTGCTGCACCTATTTTATGTGTTTCTATGTTTCTATGTTACAACAACTAGAGAGAAATTGGTGACACTAAAGGGCCTGTCCCACTTGGTGATGTTTTCGGCGACTGCCGACATCATATCAGGGTACCAAAGGAGTTTGAACATTTCAAAATCCAGCGGCGTCAAAAAAAAATGTTGCGACACTTGAAAAATCACCGCACGTCAACACGTCATCACGCCACAGTGACCTGATACGTCAGTCAATGATGCTGGCAGTCGCCGAAAAAATCACCAAGTGGGACAGGCCCTTCAGACTATCTTTGATCAGTCTTTACCGGCTTTACCTTGCACTAAATGTTATTCCCTTATCATGTATCCGCACACTGTAAACGGCTCGATTGTAATCATGTATTGTCTTCCCGCTGACTGGTTAGCACGCAACAAAAGCTTTTCACTGTACCTCGGTACACGTGACAATAAACTCAACTAAACTAAATTAAAAAGAAACTATGGCAAGAATATCAGTTGTCACAGAGTCATAGAAATGTATTATAGTTCTACAGTAAATTGTATGTATAATGTGTACAGAATATAGTGTTTGCAGCATTATAGACTTGCAGTTCCAGAGAAAAACGCGACGGTTTGGAATTAGGTAGGTTGGAAGATTGAGAGTACACCTTGGCTTATGGGATAGCTTCAAACGAGTTGTAAGAAACTGCAGACTCTGGAATCGTGAGCAAAACACAAAGTGCTGTAGGAACACAGCGGGTCATGCAGCATCTGTGGAGGGAATGGTCAGAAAAATGTTGGGTCGGGACCCTTCTTCAGAGTCTCTGAGTCTGACCCTGTGCCCCAATCAATTTAGTTCATTTTAATTAGTTTAGAGATGCAACGCGGAAACAGGCCCAGCGGCCCACCGAGTCCGCGCCGACCAGCGATCCCCGCACACTAACGCCATCCTACACACACTAGTGACAATTTACATTTATACCAAAGCCAATTAACCTACAAACCTGGACGTCTTTGGAATGTGAGAGAAACCGGAGCACCCGGAGAAAACCGACGCGGTCACGGGGAGAACGTACAAACTCCGTACAGACAGCACCCGTAGTCAGGATCGAACCTGGGTCTCCGGTGCTGTGAGGCAGCAACTCTATCGCTGAGAGGTGCACCGGTTTCCTCCCACACTCAAAGACGTGCTGGTTTGTAGGTTAATTGGCTTGGTAAATGTAAATTGTCCCTAGTGCGTGTAGGATAGTGTTAGTGTGCGGGGATCGCTGGTCGGCACGGACTCGGTGGGCTGAAGGGCCTGTTTCTGCGCTGTATCTCTAAAACAAAGGTAGGGGGCCACAGTTTAAGAATAAGGAGTAAGCCATTAGAACAGAGACGAGGAAACACTTTTTCTCACAGAGAGTGGTGAGTCTGTGGAATTCTCTGCCTCAGAGGGCGGTGGAGGCCGGTTCTCTGGATACTTTCAAGAGAGAGCTAGATAGGGCTCTTAAAGATAGCGGAGCCAGGGGATATGGGGAGAAGGCAGGAACGGGGGTACTGATTGTGGATGATCAGCCATGATCACATTGAATGGCGGTGGTGGCTCGAAGGGCCGAATGGCCTATTCCTGCACTTACAGTTTATTGTCTATTGTAGACGAATCCAAATGTACAAATATCTCCCACCCAAGCCTGACTGTGTTATGTTTGAGATGTTCCACTTGAAGGCATCAGCAGTGTCGAGGAGACGAATGGGAAAGGCTGCAATTTCATGTATTCATGACCCCAGCATCTGTTGTTTCTGAGCACTTAAAGGGTGCAGTCCATCAAACCTCCTGGAAGAATTGATTGCACGTACAACAAGTGATCTGTCTTATCTCGTGAGCGCTGTCAGAATGTACTAGGACAGTGAGATGCTAAAAGTAAAAGATTAAACTCACAAAAAGTGCTGTGAATCACAATGTCCTTGTGGTTTAGTTTAGTTTTCGAGATACAGCGCAGAAACAGGCCCTTCGGCCCACCGCGTCCGTGCCGACCAGCGATCCCCGCACACTAACACTATCCTACACACACTAGGGACAGTTTACAATGATGCCAATTAACCAACAATGCTGGAGAAACTCAGCGGGTGAGGCAGCATCTATGGAGAGAAGGAAATAGGCAACGTTTCGCCTATTTCCCGCTGAGTTTCTCCAGCATTGTTCATCCTTCGAATTTCCAGCATCTGCAGTTCCTTCTTAAACCTACAAAGCTGAATGTCTTTGGAGTGTGGGAGACAATAGACAATAGACAATAGTTGCAGGAGTAGGCCATTCGGCCCTTCGAGCCAGCACCGCCATTCACTGTGATCATGGCTGATCATCCCCAATCAGTACCCCGTTCCTGCCTTCTCCCCATATCCCCTGACTCCGCTATCTTTAAGAGCCCTATCTAGCTCTCTCTTGGAAAGCATCCAGAGAACCGGCCTCCACCGCCCTCTGAGGCAGAGAATTCCAGACACACCACTCTCTGTGAGAAAAAGTGTTTCCTCGTCTCCGTTGTAAATGGCTTACTCCTTATTCTTAAACTGTGGCCCCTGGTTCTGGACTCCCCCAACATCGGGAACATGTTTCCTGCCTCTAGTCCTGCGCAGAAGGTACAAACTCCGTACAGACGGCACCCGTAGTCGGGATGGAACCCGGGTCTCTGGCGCCGTGAGGCAGCAACTCTACCGCTGCGCCACCGGATTGAAATTGGAAACATGACCTGAAGGTTGTGTCGTGTCTGGACGTTATCGCTGGGTACATGCATACATATAAACCTTCGCTAGAATGGACCACGGGGTTTTTGTTATTGCCGATTGTTCGCTACAGTGAGGAGGGGGGGGTAAAATATATCCCAAGTTTACTTGGAGTTGTGCAGTGTTCAATAGCCTGCTAGTTGCAGGGAAGAAGCTGTTCCTGAACCTGGACGTTACAGTGTTCAGGCTCCTGTACCTTCTTCCCACTGGTGGCAGTGAGATGAGACCGTGGCCAGGGTGGTGTGGGTCTCTGATGATGCTGGCTGCCTTTTTGAGGCAGCGTGGGCCTCGGAACCGGTGGGGGGGGGGGGGCTGGGGGAGGGGGGCTGCAGCCCCTCCACTTTTTTTGGCGAGACGCTTCATAACCCGAAATTATCCGGCCCGCAGGCCTATTTTACTCTCTTCTTCTGAGGACCTCCGACGTCCAGAATCTCAGAACAAGCGCACAGTGTGCGAGGCAAAACCACGACCAGCCGGGGCAGAAACCGACTCCCCCCTCCCTCCACCATACATCAGTCTGAAGAAGGGTTTCGGCCCGAAACATTGCCTATTTTCTTTGCTCCATAGATGCTGCTGCACCCGCTGAGTTTCTCCAGCACTTTTGTGTACCGACAAAAACTAATAATTGTATTGAAGCGTGCGACCACTATTATGGGATTGTACTGTAGTTCCCCCAATAGCAATTTGAAGGTAGAGGAACCGCTGAGTTTCTCCACCACTCTCTGTAGATCTCGTCCGTTCCTGGACGTTCGAGTTGCCGATGCAGGCCGTGATGCGACTGGACCGGACCGTGTGTTCTCCCCTGTACACCTGTAGAAGTTCAGGAGAGTGTTCGTCGACATAACGGATCTCCTTAATCATCGAAGGAAGTGAGACGTGGAGCAACGTCGGAGGTTTTTTGTGGAAATGGTAAACAGTTTAAAAAATATTCACAACATATATCAGAAGCGACATGCCGAACTATCGAAATGAAAGCTTTAAGCTTTAATGTGCAAATAACTGGGTCAAACCATGAAAGCTTCAAAAGCAGATTTGCTCTCCTCATTTATCACAGGCTTTGAACTGCGATTTCTCGTACATCGCTGATGACGGTAAAAGCTAAAATGGCTAGCTTCACTTTCCCCAATTG
Organism: Malacoraja senta; assembly: GCA_038087875.1. NCBI lineage: Eukaryota > Metazoa > Chordata > Chondrichthyes > Rajiformes > Rajidae > Malacoraja > Malacoraja senta. Next base: position 4,202 of record JAXLNO010002330.1, read on the forward strand.
GGTGAAGAATGTGTCTGCAGCATTTCAGCCTGGTTCATTCAGTAATTTAATTATTATTACATGGCTGCAGAATTAGGCCATTCGGCCCATCGAGTCAACTCCGCCATTCAATCATAGCTGATCTATCTTTCCCTCTCAACCCCATTCTCCTGCCTTCTCCCCGGAACCCTCTCACCCTCATATCAACCTGGTGGATGAAACTATAGAAGTATATAAAATTGTGAGAGGAATAGCTAGACGGTCAGTAGTGTTGGAAGACGCCTGTGCGTGACTTTGTTTAACGTGGGGAGACTGGTGCACAGACAGCCACCCCACATGGGGTCCTTGACAGATATGGGTCAGGATCCAGTGGCGTGGAGTCCAAGACGACCGGAGACCCTTTTCTGCTGCAGGCCTTCGTCCGCCTTCCCAGCCGTTGTGACGCTCCACTAAGGTCAGCCATCGTCCTCCGCCTGTTCCACCGTTGAGGTCTTGGTTGGATTGCTCTTTGTCAGAGACCTCCCCCTCGACCTTACTGCCATGGGTGGCCCTACCAGGAGCATAGCTCCAGACGGCATCGCTCTCAGGATCTCAGGTCCACACAAGCTTCTCCACCACGACAAGGTGACAATACATGCAGTCATAGAGTCAGGGGATATAACACAGTCCAACTTGCCCATACTGCCCCATCTACACTAGACCTATTTGGCCGCATTCTGTCCATATCTCTCCATACCTGTCCTATCCATGTACCTGTCCAAATGTATTTGAAATGTGATAGTCCCTGCCTCAACTAGCCAGCTCGTTCCATAGACCCACCACCCATTGCTTCAAAAAGTTACTCTTCAGGTTCTTATTAAATCTTCGCCTTCTCACATTAAACATTTATCTTCCATTAAATTAAAAACAAAATATCTTCCCTCTTCATTGTCAGCCCCGATGTAGGCTGAAATAGACAATAGACAATAGACAATAGGTGCAGGAGTAGGCCATTCGGCCCTTCGAGCCAGCACCGCCATTCAATGTGATCATGGCTGATCATCCCCAATCAGTACCCCGTTCCTGCCTTCTCCCCATATCCCCTGTCTCCGCTATCTTTAAGTACCCGTCTAGCTCTCTCTTGAAAGTATCCAGAGAACTGGCCTCCACCGCTCTCTGAGGCAGAGAATTCCACAGACTCACCACTCTCTGTGTGAAAAAGTGTTTCCTCGTCTCCGTTCTAAATGGCCCTTATTCTTAAACTAGGGCGGTGGAGGCCGGTTCTCTGGATGCTTTCAAGAGAGAGTTAGATAGAGCTCTTAGGGATAGTGGAGTAAAGGTATATGGGGAGAAGGCAGTAACGGGGTATTGATTGGGGATGATCAGCCATGATCGCATTGAATGGCGGTGGTGGCTCGAAGGGCCGAATGGCCTACTCCTGCACCTATTGTCTATTGTCTATAAATGCTTCGTAAATCTTGCTATAATACCTGCCTGAACTTGTGTGAAAATGTTACCCCTCAGGTTCCGAATAAATCCTTCCCTGTCACCTTAAACCTGTTCTTGATCGCCCTAATGTGGGCAACAGACCCTGTGCGTCTAAGTAAGTAAGTAAGTAAGTAAGTTTATTGGCCAAGTATTCACATACAAGGAATTTGCCTTGGTGCTCTGCCCACAAGTAACAACATGACATACAGTGACAGTTACGAATGACTCAGAAAACACTAAACATTAATAATAATAAAACATTAATGATAAAACACCATTGATCAAGCATGTGAACCAACAAAATACCAGATCAAAGGGAGGCTACAGATTTTTGGCTGTTGAGTAGAGCAACTACTTGTGGATAAAAGCTGTTTTTATGTCTGGCTGTGGCAGCTTTGACAGTCCGGAGTCGCCTTCCAGAGGGAAGTGATTCAAAGAGATTGTGGCCAGGGTGAGAGGGGTCAGAGATGATCTTGCCCGCTCACTTCCTGCCCTTGCAGTGTACAGTTCATCAATGGGGGAAGGTTGCAGCCAATAACCTTCTCTGCTGATCGGACGATTCGCTGCAGCCTCCAGGTGTCGTGCTTGGTGGCTGAGCCAAACCAGACCATGATGGAGAAGGTGAGGACAGACTCTACGATGGCCGTGTAGAATTGGACCATCATTGCCTGTGGCAGATTGTGCTTCCTCAGCTGCCGTAGGAAGTACATCCTCTGTTGGGCCTTTGATCCTCTGTTGCGCCTACCCGATCTCTCTGCAGCAGCCTGGGGCTGGGCTGGACCGGGCACCTCTCCAAGAGGCCGAGCACGTGGACCGCACGCGGCCTACAGCGGTGGAGCAGCGGCGGAGGACACCGCGGCCACGCTTGTCCGGGCCGCCCCTGCAACATTGCCACGGCAACGGGCCTTCACGGTCAGGTCAAGATCCCTGCACTTACAACAACTGGGACTTGGAAGGTCAAGTTGAAGTTCAAATTTTATTCGTCACCTGTACCAACCAAGGTGCAGTCAAATGAATTTGCCAGCAATGATGCCATTGAAAAAAGAATCTACAATAGAATTTAACTCAGACATCCATCACAGCATTCTTCACTGTGTGAAAGGCAACCAAGTTCAGTCAGTCTTCCTTCTTGTTCACCCGTGGTCGGGGTCATGAACCCTCCATAGTCGCATCTACGGAATGGCCTCAAACTTGATCGCCCTAATGTGGGCAAGAGACTCTGTGCGTCTAAGTAAGTAAGTAAGTAAGTTTATTGGCCAAGTATTCACATACAAGGAATTTGCCTTGGTGCTCCGCCCACAAGTAACAACATGACATACAGTGACAGTTACGAATAACTCAGAAAACACTAAACATTAATAATAATAAAACATTAATGATAAAACACCATTGACAAATAATGGTACGTGACAAATAATGTACCTTACCTTTGTCAAATAAAGTACCTATTCCACTCATGATTTTGTACAGCTCTATAAGATCATTTTGGTTGCTCTGTTCTTCTCTTTCAAACCATGAGAATAAGGAGTAAGCCATTTAGAACGGAGACGAGGAAACGCTTTTTCACACAGAGAGTTGTGAATCTGTGGAATTCTCTGCCTCAGAGGGCGGTGGAGGCAGGTTCTCTGGATGCTTTCAAGAGAGAGGGCCTGTCCCACTTTCACGACCTAATTCACGACTTCTGACGAGTTTGCCCTTAACCCATACTCGCAGCATGGTCGTCACGAGGTCGTAGGAGGTGGTAGGAAGTGGTAGGTAGGTCGTAGCAGGCCGTGATGCTAGTCGTAGGTACTCGTGGCATCAAGTAGGTCGGGGCGTTTTTTCTAGCCTGATGAAAAATGTCCACGAGTAAAATAGGTTGTGAATTAGGTCGTGAAAGTGGGACAGGCCCTTAAGTTAGGGCTCTTAAAGATAGCAGAGACAGGGGATATGGGGAGAAAATCAAATGACTCTCTTATTAAGATTAATAAGGGTGTGGACACGCTAGTGACAGGAAACATGTTCCCGATGTTGGGGCAGTTCAGAACCAGGGGCCGCAGTTTAAGAATAAGGGGTAAGCCATTCAGAACAGAGACGAGGAAATACTTTTTCTCACAGAGAGTTGTGAGTTTGTGGAATTCTCTGCCTCAGAGGGCGGTGGAGGCCGGTTCTCTGGATACTTTCAACAGAGAGCTAGATAGGGCTCTTAAAGATAGCGGAGTCAGGGATATGGGGAGAAGGGAGGAACGGGGTACTGATTGGGGATGATCAGCCATGATCACATTGAATGGCGGTGCTGGCTCGAAGGGCCGAATGGCCTACTCCTGCACCTATTGTCTATTGTCTATTGTCTATTGTCAATGAAACACTGTCAAGAGCAATCTCACGAAGCTTTAGCAATCGAAGATTGAGGATATCAGTTGCTCCGATGTTAGTGTGAATACATGTCTTATTTTCTGCACTGTAGCTGCAGGCGACAAACAAGACGCGTTGGTGTTGGGGGAGACTGGGAGTGGGAGGGGGTCAAGGAACCTCGAGATGTAACTGGGTTGGAAAGACTTGTAAACCTCTGTTGTGTTGATGTTCATTGTTCATCACTGTGACTTTCTCTCCACAGAAACCAACTCCAATCAATAATCGCTCGATAAATCCTGGGACCAGTGCCAGGCAACCAGTGTGAGTTTAATCTTAGATTCCATTCAAGAATAAATTACATGGGGATTGCAGGATTTGGGGTGGGGGGGGGGGGGGGGGTGGGAGGGGGTGTCGTTGTACACATACTATGCTTTATACTTCATTCAGTATGTTTTTCGATGAATTAAATCTGTGGAATTCATTGCCACAGATGGCTGTGGAGGTCAGGTCAGTGGATATTATTTAAGGCAGAGATTGATAGATTCTTGAATAGTACGGGCGTCAGGGGTTGTGGGGAGAAGGCAGGAGAATGGGGTTCGGAGGGAGAGTACAGGTGGAGTAGCCTTGATGGGCCGAATGGCCTGATTTTGCTCCTATAACATGAATTTACAAACATTTGAATTAAATATTAATTTGGTTGGGATATAGATCGGATGTTAATTTTGTAGTTGATATCGCTGTCTTCATGTCTTATATAGTTATGAAATGATGAACATTGCTGACGATATCCAGAGTGATATAACTTGAAAAGACAAATGAAACAATTACTGAATTGACCAATGCGGAGTGTGTCAAGTCGTAGCCTAAATTCTCGGATCTCAGATGGAATATTTCCAATGACTTGGGATTGGCATTGCTATTTTCAATATATGGGGAGAAGGCAGGAACGGGGTACTGATTGTGGATGATCAGCCTTGATCACATTGAATGGCGGTGCTGGCTCGAAGGGCCGAATGGCCTACCACTGCACCTATTGTCTATGTTTCTTTATGAATTTATTCCTGGTATTTATCAGATTATTCTGGCTGAAAAGTATGTTGTTGTGATGAATGTTCTAAGTCCAGTCTGTGGTTTTGCCTTGACTGTAATGTTCTACACATTACCTAACCTACATCACATATGAACACAATTTATATGGACTTGGTTACAGAGGGCACTGTGTGAATATGGAGTCTTCGCGCAACTTGAAACAGCATTGTTTTCATATATACACAAATGCGTAGGAAGGATTCCGTATCTGACCTCTCTGTCCTGGGTCTCCTCCATGGCCACAGCGAGCAACACCGTAAATTGGAGGAAATGCACCTCATATTCCGCTTGGGCAGTCTACATCCTGGGGGCTTGAACATTGAATTCTCCCAATTCTGCTAGCCCTTGCTGTCCCCTCCCCTTCATCAGCCATCTGGTTGTCTCCTCCCCCCCCCCCCCCCCCCCCCAGCCCTCGGGCTCCTCCTCCGCCTTTTTCCTTTTTTCCTTTCTTCTCCCCACCCCCTATGAGTCTGAAGAAGGGTTTCGGCCCGAAACGTTGCCTATTTCCTTCGCTCCATAGATGCTGCTGCACCCGCTGAGTTTCTCCAGCATTTTGTGTACCTGCGTAGGAAGGAGCTGGTTTAAACCGAAGATAGACACAAAGAGCTGGAGTAACTCAGCGGGTCAGGCAGCATCTGTGGAGAACATGGATAGGTGACGTTTAACACAGTGCTGGAGTAACTCAGTGGGTCAGGCAGCATCTGTGGAGAACATGGATAGGTGACATTTAGGGTCGAGACCCTTCTTCAGATGCTACAGAGAGAATAGATTCCTGCATTGAATTAAACTGATTGTCACAGAGTCATCGGGTTAAACAGCACAAAAATAAACCATTTGGCCCAAGTTGCCCGTGCTAAACGTTGCCAGCCTCAGCTATTCCCATTTGTCTGCATTTGACCCAATCCCTCATAATGCTTTCTCCTTTCTTCTCCCCACCCCCCACCCTACATCACTCTGAAGAAGGGTTTCGGCCCGAAACGTTGCCTATTTCCTTCGCTCCATAGATGCTGCCGGAACATGGATAGGTGACGTTTCACAGAGTGCTGGAGTAACTCAGCGGGTCAGGCAGCATCTGTGGAGCGAAGGAAATGGGCAACCTTTCGGGCCAAAACCCTAAAGGAAATAGGCAACGTTTTGGGCCGAAACCCGGAAGGGTTTCGGGCCGAAACGTTGCCTATTTCCTTCGCTCTATAGATGCTGCCGGAACATGGATAGGTGACGTTTCACAGAGTGCTGGAGTAACTCAGCGGGTCAGGCAGCATCTGTGGAGAACATGGATAGGTGACGTTTCACAGAGTGCTGGAGTAACTCAGCGGGTCAGGCAGCATCTGTGGAGAACATGGATAGGTGACGTTTCACAGAGTGCTGGAGTAACTCAGCGGGTCAGGCAGCATCTCTGGAGAACATGGACAGGTGACGTTTCAGTTCGAGACCCTTCTTCAGACTGAGAGTCAGGGGAGAGGGAAACAAGAGATATGGAAGGATAAGGTGTGAAAACGAGACATCAATGGTGAGGAATTTCAAGGAAAATGTAGAATAGATCATCGTTAGCTCGGCGAAGGTGACAACGAGGCGTACAATGTAAACATTAATCAGGAGGACAGTCAGACTGGTCGGAGAACTAGGATGGGGAGGGATGGAGAGAGAGGGAAAGCAAGGGTTACTTGAAGTTAGAGAAGTCAGGGGCCACAGCTTAAGAATAAGGGGTAAGCCATTTAGAACGGAGACGAGTAAACACTTTTTCCCCACAGAGAGTGGTGAGTCTGTGGAATTCTCTGCCTCAGAGGGCGGTGGAGGCAGGTTCTCTGGATACTTTCAAGAGAGAGCTAGATAGGGCTCTTAAAGATAGCGGAGTCAGGGGATATGGGGAGAAGGCAGGAACGGGGTACTGATTGTGGATGATCAGCCATGATCACATTGAATGGCGGTGCTGGCTCGAAGGGCCGAATGGCCTCCTCGTGCACCTATTGTCTTTTGTTCATACCACTGGGGTGTAAGCTGTCCATCGTCTACTTCTCATTATGATGTGCTTTTTAGCTTAGCTGAAGAAAACTCAGCTACTGTATTTACAGTACAGTCACAAAGAAATCCCAAACCACTGTTATTTTCTCAGATTAGTGGTAATTGATGTTTATCATTGATTGAATATAGCCACTTTGTCCCAAAGTAGCCCTAGTTTGCAACAAAATCATTGCTCATTGATATTTTCCAGACATTTAAGACGTCAAAAATAGCTCATGAAACAGTGGTTTTTGGTGACTGTACATGTGTACTGGAACCACTACAAAGTTTAAAGCGAGATCTTCAATTAATTTTTTTTTTTTTCCATTTACTTCGTGAGATGTTGCATTTCGGGAAGTCTAACATGGGCAGGACCTACACAGTGAATGGTAGGGTTCTGGGGAGTGTTGTAGACCAGAAGGCTCTCGGGGTGCAGGTAGATGGTAGATCCTTGAAGGTGGAGTCGCAGGTAGATAAGGTGGTCAAAAGGCAATTGGCCTTCATCAGTCAGAGTATTGAGCATAAAAGTTGAGAGGTTATATTGCAGTTGTATAAGACATTGGTGAATATCGTGTTCAGTTCTGGGCACCGTGTTACAGGAAGGATGTTGTCAAGTTGGAAGAGAAGATTTGAATGAATGAATGAATGAGTTTATTGGCCGAAGTATTCGCACACAAGGAGTTGGCCTTATGAGGACATTGTCAGGGCTCGATGGCCTGAGCTACAAGGAGAGGTTGGGCAGGCTGCGACTCTATTCCTTGGAGTGCAGGGGGATGAGGGGTGATCTGATAGAGGTGTACAAAATCATGAGAGGAATAGATCGGGTAGATGCACAGAGTCTCTTGCCCAGAGTTGGGGAATCGAGGACCAGAGGACACCGGTTCAAGGTGAAGGGAAAAGATTTAATAGGAATTAATAGGAGTTAGATAGAGGTCTAGGGGCTGGTGGAATCAAGGGATATGGGGAGAAGGCAGGCACGGGTTATTGATTGGGGACGATCAGTCATGATCACAATAAATGGCGGTGCTGGCTCAAAGGGCCGAATGGCCACCTCCTGCACCTATTTTCTATGTTTCTATGTTTCTATGAATCCGAGGGGTAACTTTTTTACACAAAGGGTGGTGGGTGTATGGAACAATCTGCCAGAGGAGGTGGCTGAGTCAGGGACTATCCCAACATTTAAGAAACAGTTAGACAGGTACATGGATTGGACAGGTTTGGAGGGATACCTGAGGCCCAACGCCCAGCCGGACCAATAGTGTAGATGGGACATGTTGGTCGGTGTGGGCAAGTTGGGCCTGTTTCCAGGCTGTATCCCTCTATGACTCTATGAAGGGCCTGTTTCCGCACTGTATCCCTCGATGACTATGAAGGGCATGTTTCCGCACTGTATCCCTCGATGACTATGAAGGGCATGTTTCCGCACTGTATCCCTCGATGACTATGAAGGGCCTGTTTCCGCACTGTATCCCTCTATGACTCTATGAAGGGCCTGGTTCCGCACTGTATCACTCGATGACTATGAAGGGCCTGTTTCCACGCTGTATCACTCTATGACTATGAGTGGAGAAAGAAACATACTTTAGTGACAAAACTGGATCCATTATGAGCTCTCAAAGGATGCTAAAGTCCTTGAGTTTCAAAAGCGTTGAAGGTATCTATACGACTCTCATTTTGATGTGCTTTCAGCTTTGTTGAAGATAGTTTTTTCACAGTGCAGTCACTCCGCTGTATTGATGACTGATCGGTGTTCCATCCTACACACTACATCATTGCTATTTTCCAGTTAGCAGCTACTGGGATTAGGAGGGAGATATAGATCAGCTATGATTGAATGGGCCAAATGGCCTAGTTCTGTTCCTATCACATGAACTTAAGAACTTATCATTGATAGTAAGATTAAACGAGAACTTACCTAAGTTTGAAGTTTGATCTTTATTTTATGAGGAGTTACGTAGGTGATTACGTGAAGAACCCCGCCAGTGCGCCTGCGTGTCAATCTTCAAAGCAGCGGTGTGAAATCACAAAAAACAACAACCGAAGTAATATAGTCTCATAATAAAACGAGTAATACAAAAGAACTTCCATCTGACCTTTATGATAGAGGGTAGGGTCGTGGCGGGCACGTAATCACCTACGTAACTCCTCATAAAATAAAGATCAAACTTCAAACTTAGGTAAGTTCTCGTTTAATCTTACTATTTTACTTCGGAGTCACGTGAGTGACTACGTGAAGATTTTAAAGCTTTGTGATTTCATGCCGTGGATCAATCCCGGCTTCTCACTGCATTGATTGACTCGGAACGAGAAATAATCAATCATGCATTAATAATAACATTTGTACCACAAATGCAGTAATTCATTTCAATAATGAAATTAATCAGATCCCCTTTAAACCAGAGGAATTTACACAGAACTTAAAATAGTTTTCTGCAAACAATCCCGCATTAACAATAGGCCGATGGTAAAAATGTTGAAACATCAACTCATTGGACCACCCGGCGGCTGCGAGGATATGGTCGACGGGGACATCTTTTGCCCTGGCCGCCGACATTTCTGCTGCCCTAGGCGAGTGAGACATAAAAACATAAGTGTTAATACCAGCAGCTGTTAAGACTTCTTTTATCCATCTGGAAATAGTCTGTATTGAAACTGTATTGTGGTTTCTTGTGTGTGATCAACAACCCAGTTTCCGTATTTCTCAAATTCTTTGTGACCTCAATGTATTGTAACAAATATGTCTTAACACAGAGACAAGGATCATTTGGATATGCTGCTAGCATAATTTTAATTCCTGTCACACCTGGCCTAATTTGCTTTAGTAGGTCATAGATATAGAATGTAACCTTGTCTTCAGTTACTTCCATACTGTCTATTTGTAATTTTCCAAGTGTTTGCACTCGTTGTGCTGTCACTCATGCCATAAACATGAATACTTTCATACTGAGCTTGGCCAAAGGTAAAGACACACTTGGTGACCATTCACGAAGTAGTTTCAGTACCACACTTACATCCCAGATTGTCATGTACCTAGGTTTCGGTGGTTTGGAATTAAAGATTCCTTTCATTAGTCTGGAAACAATTGGGTGTGACCCAATTGGGTTTCTTTCTGACTCCAGAACCAAATATGAGGACAATGCACTTCTGGCTGAATTAATTGCACTACAACTCAGACCTTCATCATAATAAAGTTTTGACAGAAATTCTAAACATTTGAAATATCTGCAGTACTTTATTGCACATTTTTTTGTACACAGAACTCTTGCCATTTCTTAATATAAGAAAGGTACTGTTTTTGAGTGCTCTTCCTCCCGGCTGCCGTAAGCATGTCCACAGTATGCTCAGACAGTCCTCGCCCCAGAAAAGGCCTTCTTAAAACCTGCAAATCAACAAATCCAAACAATCATATAATGGATGTTGTTACCCTGTTACAGGGTGCAGCAATAAATTACCCCTTTTTGGGACTTTCATCAACATTTGTGTTGTTAATTCTAATATCAACGGATACCATGGCTGTGTAGGCCAATCTGGTACTACCAATACCCCTGAAGCAGCATCTTGCCTGATTTTAAACAAACATTGGCTTATGAGGCAGAAAAGTGGAAATATATATGAAAACATACCACCCCAATGTAGCGAGAAAGCATCAATCGCCACTGCTCCTGGATCTGGTTTCCATGAGACATATCTCGATAGCTGATGATTCAAGTCGATGTCGGGCATTCCAAATCTGATTACTATATCATTGAATACCTCTTGATTCAACATCCATTCTTTATTATCATGGAACTTTCGTGACCTGGTGTCTGCTATCGTGTTCATTCTACCTGGTAGATAGATAGCTGAAATCCAAATGTTCTTTTCAATACACCAAGACCAAAGTTGATTTAACCATTTTGTCACATGACTGACTTAATTCCACCCATATCATTAATATAGGCAACTGCTGTTGTGTTTATTAATTTGAACTTGAACCTTCCTTTTAGTTGTGTTAGAACCATAAGCTTGGAGTCCATAGAAACCTCCTAAAGGCTCCAAATAGGTAATTCCCCATGTCTGCAGTAACAATAACTCTTCCTGATTCCATCTGCCTCCGCAGCTAGATGTTAAGTCAGTTGCACCCCATCCTAGTGCACTGACATCAGTTTGTAATATCATGGAAGGTTGTTCAATCAGCACTTTGCCTGAACTGCTTGAGACATGTAGAATCCACCACTGCAGATTAGAAACAGCATTTGTTGTTACTTGCATGGTTCTATCAAAATGACCAGCATTTACTCTCAGTGCCTGTTCTTTGATTCTCTGCAGCTGTTGATAATGTAATGGTCCATACTGGACTGCTGGGAATCTACTAATTTTCCCAGTACTCGAGCCACCTGTCTGATTAGAGGTTTTTGCTCGTTTAACAGATTACTGCAATCTTTAATCAACTCCACCCTTTTTTCACTGGGCAAAGTAATTTGCATTTGGGCTGAAACAATTGTGAACCCCAAATAATCAATCGAGGTACATGTTTTTAACCTTGATTTCTTTGGATGAATTTAGAAATCCCCAAACTTTCAAAAGTTTGATTTCATAACTGCAACAGATGCTTCTGTTGACTGTTTTGTCCTTCCTATAATCAGGACATCATCCAGGTATGCCATTAGTACATGCCCTAGCTCTCAGCAACCCCAGAATTGATTTTAACAATTTTATGAATATTCTGGGAGCGAACGTTAACCCATTAGGCAGAGCTTTGAACTGCCCTAATTGGTTCATCCATGTAAATTTAAGATACTTCATATCTTGCAAGTGAACAGACACTGAATAAAAGGATTCAGACTTGTCAAGTCTATAATAATCCTACATCCTCCATCCTTTTTTGATCGAGGGAATATATTTGACCCAAATTGGTGAATTTGGTAGACTGATTCTTCAAAAACACCTTTTATATATAGGGTTTTGAAGCGCAGCTTGAACCTCCATTACTTCGCAAAGTATAGAGTTCTGCTAGGAACATGCTGGACAGGCAAATCATAATTTGGATTGAATTCAATTCGAAATCCTTGTATGTTATTCAGAATTACCACATCTGAAGTAATCTTCTTCCAATGTTTATAGAAGAGACGTAATCTGCCTCCAATTTTTGGACTTAATCCAGTTAGTATGTTCCCATGAGAACCAGGTCCACCTACCTCTTGAGTCATTTAAGTATTCTGAGATCCCTGGATTCTCCCGGAAGCACCACCACTCCCGCTGCAGGCCGCCAGCTACGTCCCTGCATTGATGAGCGACTTGGTCCTGGTCTAGGATCCGTATGACGTCTGAAAGGATACTTCCTCTTTACAGACTTTGCAACCATTGATGTTTTTATCAATCCTGTTTTCGCTTCATCTTCCAACTCTTTAATACGTCTCCCGAGATCCTCTCCAAAGAGTAAGTTGGGTAATTGTATATTACTTGGTTTGCAGAGTGCTGCGAATTTCGGATTCATAGTAGGCCGTATAGCACTTTCCTCAGATAATTGATCTCGAAGTAGGTACTGCATAGCAACCCCAGTGCTTCCTGATGCAACTTCGTCATCTCTTGGCTGTTATCTGCTATTCTGGTAAAAGCAGTTATTCCAGAACCCAGCAGCTTTAATATTCTCTGCAACTGATTCCAGATAATTTGGTTCACTGCTGCTGCTTTCAGCCACCCACAGTTAGTTGGGGTCTCCTGCTTTCTTGCAGTCTCATCCATCTCCTGCTGTTCCAGTTGATGGTAAACCAAGTAATTTATTAAGGAGGCCAGTTCTTCTCCTAATGGCTCTCCTGACCATGACGGGGCAGCGAATCCTACTGCCAGGGGTGGAACATCTGGCAGCTGCCGTTCATCACCTTGTACAGCCTCACCGTCAGAGTCGGGGTCTGAAATCTCATGACCCGTAGCACGCTCCTCATCCCTGAGGGTGCATTCCATCAGCCCTGTGCCAGGTGCTGTTGAGCTGCTTCCAGCAGCTTGGATTTCAGTACACTCCTTCCTGAGTGAACTTTGCTCCAAGAGCCTATGTAAAAGGCTTTCTATTTGGGCAATATGCTCGAAAGCAGTATCTATCCCTGTACCAGGAGCTGTTGAGCTGCTTCCAGCAGCTTGGATTTCAGTACACTCCTCCCTGAGTGAACTTTGCTCCAACAGCCTATGTAAAAGGCTTTCTATTTGGGCAATACCCTCGAAAGCAGTATCTAGCCCTGGAGCTACTTCCATTGCCTGGGACTCCCTCCGTGGGCCGTTGGGATTTAAACTTCGTCATTTGCCCGACAGGTGCTGGCTGTGTTTTCACCAGCCCCAGGTCCACAGTCGCTATGCTCACCGCTGGCGACTTTACCGGGGTTTAGAGGCGGTTGGTCTCTAACCGCGGACTCCCGACTTTCCCGACTTTCTGTCGGCTGTGTCGCTCGCCTCTTCCCCCTGTCCGTTTTTTCCCATGGCGTCTGTGGAAAAAATCCCCATAGACCCACAGTAAACGGACCTGGAAAACATGAAAAAAGTTTCTACTTACCTTGTAGTTGAAAAACTACAAACCACTGGAGGAGCTCTGCTCCTCACGTCCGTTTGCATCAAGGCGTCTGACGTAATGACGCGCAGGCGCACTGGCGGGGTTCTTCACGTAGTCACTCACGTGACTCTGAAGTAAAATAGAATATAGCCACCTTTGTTTCAACCATAATATATGTCCAAGCACCCGCAGAATGTTGAAAACTAGATTTTCCAATTTGTTAGATTTTTAATTTAACCTTTATTTATTTAGTTTAGAGATACAGTGTGGAAACCGGCCCTTCGGCCCACCGCGTCCGCGCCGACCAGCGATCCCCGCACACTAAAACTATCCTACACACACGAGGGACCATTTACAATTTTACCGAAGCCAATTAACCTACAAACCCATACGTCTTTGGAGTGTGGGAGGAAACCGGGGAAAAGCCACGCAGGTCACGGGGAGAACGTGCAAACTCCGTACAGACAGCACCCGTAGTCAGGATGGAACCCGGGTCTCTGGCGCTGTGAGGCAGCAACTCTACCACTGCGCCACCGTGCCACCATTGGTAATTGTAGGAGCAAATTGGAGTGGCCACGTGGAGTTGGTGTTCTGATTAACGGGCGATTTATTAACCCGTCAAAGCGGATCTCCAGAGACCGACTTTGCTACAGCTTTTACATTCTCAGCTGACAAGAATACACACAAACACTAAAGGGGCTGTCCCACTTGGGCGACACTTTTGGCGACAGCCTGAAAAGAGGTTGTCGCGGCGTGGTCGGGGCGTGGTCGGGGCGTGACACTGGATGACGCGAGATGACGCGTGTAGTGACGTGCGGCGTCTCCCTGCCACCCCTGGATTTTGTAATGTTCAAAATCTTCAGGCGACATCTGGGTGTCTCATCGTGTTGTGCGCCCTGTCACACGCTGACGTACACTGTCCTGCGGGTGACGCCCGGTGACGTGGGTATTTAAAGCGGCGACTTATCCATTAAAAAGTTATTGGTCCTTAGATGTATTGTAGATAAGTTCATTTCCAATGTGATCATTATACTTCGATGTAACCTTCTTGTGTCGTGAGGGCGGGTGACGCGCAGTGGCGTAGCTTGACGTGACGGTGGCGTGGAGTGTCGTACAACTTGATGGTTTTCAGGGCGTCAGTCGCTGCCGTTCGCAGTCGCCGAAAAAAAATCGCAAAGTGGGACAGGCCCTTAAATCTAGGTCTTGATTAGAGAATGGAGATTATAGAAAGACTTAATTAGTTAACAATCTAGGTCTGGATTACAGAATAAAATGATTTTCCACAAGTCTTAGTTGCCGGTAGATCTAGTTTTCTGTTCCAGTGGCGGGTGCACGCTGTGACATCATCAATGACGTTCCTGCAACTTGGGTGTCGTTACTGCTGCGTTCCATGTCTCTACGTTTAGGCAAGGCAAGGTGGTGCAGTGCAAAGCCCCTGTCCCAATTTCATGACCTAATTGGCGACCTCTGCCGCGTTTGCCCTTGACTCATACTCGCAGCATGGTCGACATGAGGGCGTAGGAGGTCTTCGTAACTCTTCCTAATGCTCGTGAGTGGTCTCCGCGTACTCGTGGCCTCAAGTAGGTCGTAGCGTTTTTTTCCAGCCTGATAAAAAGTGTCCACGAGTAAAAAAAAAGGTTGGCCTGGAAACAATTGATAATTTTTACTCGTAGGTAGGTCATAGATAGGTCGTAGGATCAAGCCACAACTACCTTGACTAGGAGGTCGTGATGGTAGTCGTAGGTGGGTAACTGGCCCGAGAATGAAAATGCAAACATGACATCATTTTATTATGTGATCATTGTCCACTCGTAGCTAGTCGTTGTTGGTCTTAGGTGTGGAAGACTGAGGTCAAGGGGGGTCGTAGGAGGCCGTAGACATAGTCGTAGGAGGTCGTAGACATAGTCGTAGGAGGTCGTATAGTCGTAGGAGGTCGTAGACATAGTCGTAGGAGGTCGTAGACATAGTCGTAGGAGGTCGTATAGTTGTAGGAGGTCGTAGACATAGTCGTAGGAGGTCGTAGACATAGTCGTAGGAGGTCGTATAGTCGTAGGAGGTCGTAGACATAGTCGTAGGAGGTCGTAGACATAGTCGTAGGAGGTCGTAGACATAGTCGTAGGAGGTCGTAGACATAGTCGTAGGAGGTCGTAGACATAGTCGTAGGAGGTCGTAGACATAGTCGTAGGAGGTCGTAGACATAGTCGTAGGAGGTCGTAGACATAGTCGTAGGAGGTCGTAGACATAGTCGTAGGAGGTCGTAGACATAGTCGTAGGAGGTCGTAGACATAGTCGTAGGAGGTCGTAGACATAGTCGTAGGAGGTCGTAGACATAGTCGTAGGAGGTCGTAGACATAGTCGTAGGAGGTCGTAGACATAGCCGTAGAAGGTCGTAGACATAGCCGTAGGAGGTCGTAGACATAGTCGTAGGAGGTCGTAGACATAGTCGTAGGAGGTCGTAGACATAGTCGTAGGAGGTCGTAGACATAGTCGTAGGAGGTCGTAGACATAGTCGTAGGAGGTCGTAGACATAGCCGTAGGAGGTCTTTTACTTCGGCGAGTCAACACGACCGTGACATTTTGTTTCTACTCGTCTAGGGTCTTCCAAACTCGTTGATTAGGTGGTCTAAGTGGGACAGGCCCTTTAGAGTAGGGAAACATTAGACAGGCTGGGAATGTATTCCTTGGAGCACAGGAGGATGAGGGGTGATCTTATCGAGGTGTATCCCACTGCCCACTGTCTCTGCCCCTTCCTTTCTTCTTCCCGCCTCCCCCCCCACCCCCGCCCCCACCCCCACATCAGTCCGAAGAAGGGCCTCGACCCGAAACGTCACCTATCTCCTTCGCTCCATAGATGCTGCCTCACCCGCTGAGTTTCTCCAGCATTTTTGTCTACCAGAGCAATAGATCATGTAGTTTCTTGCCCAGAGTAGGGGAATCGAGAACCAGAGGACATAGGTTTAAGGTGAGGAGGGTAGGATTTATTATGAACCTAAGGCGTAACTTTATGACGCTATGACTCTGTGACTTGTGGGAGAGTCTAGGACTAGAGGCCACAGCCTCAGAATAAAAGGACGTAGCTTTAGAAAGGAGATGAGGAGGAATTTCTTCATTTAGCGGGTGGTGAATCTGTGGAATTATTTGCCACGGACGGCTGTGGAGGCCAAGTAGGTGGATATTTTTAAGGTCGAGATTGACAGATTCTTGATTAGTACGGGCGTCAGGGGAGGCACGGTGGCGCAGCGGTAGAGTTGCTGCCTCACAGCGCCAGAGACCCGGGTTCGATCCTGACTACGGGTGCTGTCTGTACGGAGTTTGTACTGTATATTCTGCCTGTGACCTCGTGGCCGAATGTCCTAATTAGGCAATAGATGGTGCAGGAGTAGGCCATTCGGCCCTTTGAACCATTCAATGTGATCATGGCTGATCATCCCCATTCAGTACCCCGTTCCTGCCTTCTCCCCATATCCCCTGACTCCGCTATCTTTAACAGCCCTATCTAGCTCTCTCGTGAAAGTATCCAGGGAACCGGCATCCACCGCCCTCTGAGGCAGAGAATTCCACAGACTCACCACTCTCTGTGAGAAAAAGTGTTTCCTCGTCTCCGTTCCAAATGGCTTACCCCTTATTCTTAAACTGTGGCCCCTGGTTCTGGACTCCCCCAACATCGGGAACATGTTTCCTGCCTCTCGCGTGTCCAAACCATTAATAATCTTATATGTTTCAATAAGATATCCTCTCATCCTTCTAAACTCCAGAGTACACACGCCCAGCTGCTCCATTCTCTCAGCATATGACAGTCCCGCCATCCCGGGAATTAACCTTGTAAACCTACGCTGCACTCCCACAATAGCAAGAATGTCCTTCCTCAAATCTCCGAGAACTGATAAAGTAATGAATTTATGGTCCAGCTGTGAATCCAAGCTGACTTTGTCGGCATGTTAACCGACGGTGAACAATAAGCCTTTGCTTATTCAGGCAGGCTCTCATGTTCAGATATACAGACACAAAGATCTTCCTGCTCCAACGCCCAGAACATCAATCCAGCATCAGTGGAGATGTCCTGTACTCCTGCCTGCTTCCATTTAGACTTCAGTAAACATGCACGAGGTACTGGGAATTAAGCCTGCTGCAGTCAATACTATTTGAAGCAGAGTTTTAATTTGGAGATGCAGCGTGGAAACAGACACACCGGATCCACGACGACCATGTTAGTGTAAGTGGATAGTGTTAGTGTGCGGGGATCGCTGGTCAGCGACTGCTCAATGGGCCGAAGGGCCTGTTACATAGAAACATAGAAAATAGGTGCAGGAGTAGGCCATTCGGCCCTTCGAGCCTGCACCGCCATTCAATATGATCATGGCTGATCATCCAACTCAGTATTCTGTACCTGCCTTCTCTCCATACCCCCTGATCCCTTTAGCCACAAGGGTCACATCTAACTCCCTCTTAAATATAGCCAATGAACTGGCCTCAACTACCTTCTGTGGCAGAGAGTTCCACAGATTCACCACTCTCTGTGTGAAAAATGTTTTTCTCATCTCGGTTTTAAAAGATTTCCCCCTTATCCTTAAACTGTGACCCCTTGTCCTGGACTTCCCCAACATCGGGAACAATCTTCCTGCATCTAGCCTGTCCAACCCCTTAAGAATGTTGTATGTTTCTATAAGATCCCCCTCAATCTTCTAAATTCTAGCGAGTACAAACCGAGTCTATCCCGTCTTTCTTCATATGAAAGTCCTGACATCCCAGGAATCAGTCTGGTGAACCTTCTCTGTACTCCCTCTATGGCAAGAATGTATTTCCTCAGATTAGGAGACCAAAACTGTATGCAATACTCCAGGTGTGGTCTCACCAAGACCCTGTACAACTGCAGTAGAACCTCCCTGCTCCTATACTCCTAGGCTTTCGACAAGGTACCACATAAGAGATTAGTATACAAACTTAAAGCACACGGTATTGGGGGTTCAGTATTGATGTGGATAGAGAACTGGTTGGCAAACAGGAAGCAAAGATTAGGAGTAAACGGGTCCCTTTCACAATGGCAGGCAGTGACTAGTGGGGTACCGCAAGGCTCAGTACTGGGACCCCAGCTATTTACAATTTATATTAATGAACTGGATGAGGGAATTGAAGGCAACATCTCCAAGTTTGCAGATGACACTAAGCTGGGGGGCAGTGTTAGCTGTGAGGAGGATGCTAGGAGACTGCAAGGTGACTTGGATAGGCTGGGTGAGTGGGCAAATGTTTGGCAGATGCAGTATAATGTGGATAAATGTGAGGTTATCCACTTTGGTGGCAAAAACAGGAAAGCAGACTATTATCTAAATGGTGGCCGATTAGGAAATGGGGAGATGCAGCGAGACCTGGGTGTCATGGTACACCAGTCATTGAAAGTAGGCATGCAGGTGCAGCAGGCAGTGAAGAAAGCGAATGGTATGTTAGCTTTCATAGCAAAAGGATTTGAGTATAGGAGCAGGGAGGTTCTACTGCAGTTGTACAGGGTCTTGGTGAGACCACAACTGGAGTATTGCATACAGTTTTGGTCTCCAAATCTGAGGAAGGACATTATAGCCATAGAGGGAGTGCAGAGAAGGTTCACCAGACTGATTCCTGGGATGTCAGGACTTTCATATGAAGAAAGGCTGGATAGACTTGGCTTATACTCGCTAGAATTTAGGAGATTGAGAGGGGATCTTATAGAAACGTACAAAATTCTTATGGGGTTGGACAGGCTAGATGCAGGAAGATTGTTCCCGATGTTGGGGAAGTCCAGGACAAGGGGTCACAGCTTAAGGATAAGGGGGAAATCATTTAAGACCGAGATGAGAAAAACCTTTTTCACACAGAGAGTGGTGAATCTCTGGAACTCTCTGCCACAGAGGGTAGTTGAGGCCAGTTCATTGGCTATATTTAAGAGGGAGTTAGATGTGGCCCTTGTGGCTAAAGGGATCAGGGGGTATGGAGAGAAGGCAGGTACGGGATACTGAGTTGGATGATCAGCCATGATCACATTGAATGGCGGTGCAGGCTCGAAGGGCCAAATGGCCTACTCCTGCACCTATTTTCTATGTATCTATCTATCTATGTATCTATGTATCTATGTATCTATACTCAAATCCCCGTCTGTTTCCGCGCTGTATCTCCAAAAAAAAGTTCACGCCAACCTTCGATCACCCGTTCACACCAGTTCTACGTTATCCCACTTTCTCATCAGAGACCCCGGGTTTGATCCTGACTACGGGTGCTGTTTGTGTGGAGTTTGCACGTTCTCCCTGTGACCTGCGTGGGTTTTCTCCGGGTGCTCCGGTTTCCTCCCACACTCCAAAGACGTGCGGGTTTGCAGGTTAATCGGCTCTCTTTAAGTTGCCCCGAACGTGCAGGGAGTGGATGAGAAATTGGGATAACGTAGAACTGGTGTGAACGGGTGATCGACGGTTGGCGTGGACTTTTTTTTGGAGATACAGCGCGGAAACAGGCCCTTTGGCCCATTGAGTAGTCGCTGACCAGCGATCCCCGCACAATAAATGGCCTGTCCCACTTTCACGACTTAATTCAAAACCTCTGCCGAGTTTAAAGGACCTAAAAAAAAAAATCAAGATCGTGGTAATCTACAAACTCCTACGACCTTCCATGACTATGTTCACGGACAACTACGAACTCCTACGAGTATGTCTACGAATTCACACGACTATTTGGATGCCCTCCTTACGAGTAAAAAGTTGCAATTTCTTTCATCCCCAACCATTGTTTTACTCGTGGACATTTTTTATCAGGCTGGAAAAAACGTCCCGACTTACCCGATGCCACGCGTACCTACAGCTGACATAACGAGCCGCTACGATCTATCTACCAACTCCTAAGACCTTCTACGGACTCGTTACGAACATTCTGTGAGTTTGAATCAAGGGGAAACCTCGGGGGAATTCGTGAATAACTCGGGAAAGTGGGACAGGCCCTTGACACTACCCGACACACACACTGCGGACAATTTACAATTTTTCCAAAGCCAATTAACCTACAAACCTGCACGTCTTTGGAGTGTGGGAGGAAACTGGAGCACCCAGCGAAAACCCACGCGAGTCACGGGGAGAAGGTGCAAACTCCGTACAGACAGCACCCGTAG
Source organism: Malacoraja senta (assembly GCA_038087875.1). Lineage (NCBI taxonomy): Eukaryota > Metazoa > Chordata > Chondrichthyes > Rajiformes > Rajidae > Malacoraja > Malacoraja senta. The sequence continues at coordinate 24,715 of JAXLNO010002330.1, forward strand.
TCAGGATGGAACCCGGGTCTCTGGCGCTGTGAGGCGGCAACTCTACCGCTGCGCCACCGTGACGCCCCCGGTGAGCCGCAGGAATCTGCGGTTTCCTATCCCGTCTTCTGTTTCACATGCTGTATCTTCCAAACCGTCCGCCAACCCTTTTGAAATGCAAGAGGCATTTCCCGCAAAATCCGTTTGTTCATTCATCAGGAGCGTGCGAAGGGTTCAATTTAGCTCAGGATAAAAACTTGAATTCGAATATAATGTCCGTCATTTGCCCATTCATGTTTAACTTACTGACAGTGCTGCAAGATTACATTTGGAACAGCTTATTAACTAGGCTGCTAAAAATAGCAGTAACATTTCAGTGGCTTTGAAACGCATAGGTAATAATTTTCTGTTATTTAGATTCTTACGTGCTTTTGATTGCAGGAAATTCTTCTGACATTCTACTGCAGTGTAAATGGTAATTAGCCTGGGGATTTTTTTTTTTTTCAACAGTTTCGTAGACAATGAAATGTCAGAGACGAGAGGGGCAGGTGAGAGGGGAAAAGTTTTAAACCTGCAGGGTGGGGTAGTTTTTTTTATTTACACAGAGGGTGGTGGGTGCCTGGAACGTGCTGCCAGGGGTGGTGGTGGAGGCAGGTACGAGACCAGGTGTGCCAAACATGATGTTCAAGAAGGAACTGCAGATGCTGGAAAATCGAAGGTAGACAAAAGTGCTGGAGAAACTCAGCGGGTGAGGCAGCATCTATGGAGCGAAGGAAATAGGCAACGTTTCGGGCCGAAACCTTTCTTCAGACTGATGTAGGGTGGGGGTGGGGGGGGAGGTGGGAAGAAGAAAGGAAGAGGATGAGCCAGAGGGCTGATGGAGAGCTGAGAAGGGGAGGAGACAGGGGATATGGGGAGAAGGCAGGAACGGGGTACTAATTGGGGATGATCAGCCATGATCACGTTGAATGGCGGTGCTGGCTCGAAGAGCCAAATGGCCTACTCCTGCACCTATTGTCTATTGTCTATTGTCTATTGTCTATTGTCTATTGTCTATTGAGACAGCAAGGGCTACTGGAAATTGGAGAAGTCAATGTTCAAGCTACTGGGGTGTAGACTGTCCAAGCGGAATATGAGGTGCTGAGGTGCCAAATATGATGCCATCTTGACCCTTAAAGGTGTGTCTCACGAATCTGCGGTCATTGGCGGCGAAACGGGAAGAATCTGCCGCCATAGACCGCGCACTCGTGAGAACGCACAATTCCCGGGGCCGTGCGACGGTGTTCCCAACACCGCGCGGTGCAAACATAAAATCGACAATGTCGAAAACACTATACTCACCGCACAACCTCCACCAGTGATGCACGAGTGCGCACGGCCGCTCGCACGGGCCGCCGCCAGTGTGGGTCGAGCGCCGTGCGTCAAACCTCCTCTGCCACAGCCTCCGCCAGTGACGCACGTGCCGCCGCCAGTGAGGCACGTGTGCTGCGCGGCCGCAGGCACAGCCACCGCTACAGCGCCGCGATCAGGATGGCTGCCGCCACAGCCGCCGCTGGTGAGTCACGTGCGGGGGGCCGACGTCATCGCAGTCGGCCCGCCCTTTTTTTACTTACCGCAAGCACGTGGGACCCGCTGTGTTTGAATTAACTCGGCCCCCGCGCAACATCTGTGCGGCGCTCCGGTGGATAGGCTCGACGCTCTCGCCGTTGCCGCGCGGTCCTCGCTACCGGCGACGCCGCGCTTCACCGCCGATGACCGCAAACAGGTAAGACACGGCCTTACTCTTCCACGTGATCCCTCCATTCCCGGCATATCCACGTGCCTGTCTAAAAGCCTCTTAAACACCACTATCGTATCTGCCTCCACCCTCACCCCTGGCAGCGTGTGCCAGGCACCCACCACCCTCTGTGTATAAACCTTGCCCCCGCACATCTCCTTCAAACTTTGCCCCTCTCACCTTAAACCTACGCCCTCTAGTCTTGGACATCTCCACCCTGGGGAAAAGGTCAATTGTTCGGTTCAGTGAAAAGCCTTCGTTGTGTGCTAACCAGAAAAGACTATGCATGCTTACAATCAAGCCATCCACAGTATCGTGTACTGAGAGTGGAACAATTACATTCTTCCTTGCAGCAGCATAACAGGTCTGTAATATTGATGACCATTGATGACACAATAACCAAAAAAATTAAATATATTAAATAAAACCATATTATTCCACCATTCCACCATGTGGCGCTGCGATGGCAGCCTCGCCAACAGTCTGTCTGTCCTATTCGTCTTTTATTTGTCATTTTTAGTGTGCTTGTGTTAATGTTCTCTGGTTTGTTTTATATGGGGGGTGGGGGAGGGGGTCGGGGGAAACATTTTTTCAATCTCTCCAGAGATGCGATTGTTTTCCGGATCATATCTCCGGTCGTTCTGCGGCCTAACGTCGTGGCGCTGGAGGCCTTGCTCCAGACTGACTTTGGAGCCTGCGATCCCTTGCCTGGGATCGACGCTCTAACCATCGAGGAGCTCGCAGTCTCGGGTTGAGACCGATGTCGGGAAGCTCCAAAGACGCAGGAGTTTCGACTACCCCCGACCCGGGGTCCGATCGCCCGGCGTGGGGGAGCTGAGGTTCCCCCGATGTGGGAGCTTCATCGGAGTTGAGGAGGCCCGCCTCCAGTTACGGGAGTAAGACCGTCCCGTCAACGGAAGGTTCGAGGCTCCCGACCACTGGAGGACAAAGAAGGGAAGGGATTGAACTTGTTTTCGTCTTCCATCACAGTGAGGAATGTGGAGGAGTCACTGTGGTGGATGTTTATGTTAAAATGTATTTTGTGTGTTTTGTTGCTTTTATTAGTATGACTGACTTGGCAAATGGAATTCCTCGTATGTTGCAAAATATAGTTTGCTAATAAAGTATTATTATGATTATGATGATGATTATGATCAGTGTATAAATAAGCCTACAGTCCCTGGTGCAACTCCCCTTACATGGGCTAGGGCCTGACCAGCAAAGTCTTGTGTAGTCCTGTATGAATGTACTCACACATATAGAGTCATAGAGTGATTCTGCGTGGAAACAGGCCCTTCGCCCCAACTTGCCCACACCGGCCAACATGCCCCATCTACACTAGTCCCACCTGCCTATGTTTGGCCCATATCCTTCCAAACCTGTCCTATCCATGTACCTTGTGTGTGAATACAAATTCCTTGTATGTGAATACTTGGCCAATAAACGTACTTACTTACCTGTTTAAATGTTTCTTAAACTTTGCGATAGTCCCAGCCTCAACTACCTCCTCTGGCAGCTCGTTCCATACACCCACCATCCTTTGTGTGAGTAAGTTACCCCTTCAGATTCCTATTAAATCTTTTCCCCTTCACCTTAAACCTATGACATCTGGTCCTCGATTCCCCAACTCTGGGCAAGAGACTCTGTGAGTCTACCCGATCTATTCCTCTCATGATTTTATACACCTCTATAAGATCATCCGTCATCCTCCTGCACTCCAAGGTATAGAGTCCCAGCCTACTCAACCTCTCCCTGTAGCTCACACCCTCTAGTCCTGGTAACTGGCGGGCGGCGCTGGATCGGAGGCACCGCGGGGTTGGGGCCCCGGCCGGCACGGCCTGAAGTCCGCGGGCGTCGCTGTCTCCGGGGAGGGAGCGGCCGCTCCGGACATTTCTGGGCTGCTGAGGACTTTCCACCAGATGCCGGTGTTGCAGCTTCCCGGCGGGTGGGGCCTATAATCGTCGGGCTGCCGTTGCGACGACTGGCTGCGGTGGCCTCGGGCTCGCTCTGACCTCCGGTGGACTAGGAGCAGGAGGAGGACTGGACATTTTGGTGCCTTCCCTCACAGTGGAGAGTGTAGATTCTACTGTGGGGGGGATGTTCGTGTTGAATTTCTTATAGTGTGTTGTGTCATTTTTTTCTACCTCTTTTTATTATTTGTATGGATAGTCTTCCCTGTAAAAGCACTTTGGCTTTTGATTGAAATCGACTGAAAAGTGCTATATAAATAAATGTACTTTACTTCACTACAAACTCTCTCTTAAAAACATCCAGTGAATTGGCCTCCACTCCCTTCTGAGGCAGAGAATTCTACAGATTCACAACTCTCTGGGTGAAAAAGTGCTTCCTCAGGTTAGTAGCCTAATTAGCTTGGTATAATTGTCAATTTTCCCTAGTGTGTGTGTGTGGGATAGTGTAATGGCCCTGTCCCATGGTACGAGTTCATTCCAAGAGTTCTCCCGAGTTTGCCCTGCTTCGAACTCGGAGATTTACGGTAATGGCCGCTCGTCGGTACTCGGAGCTCTCGTGGACATTTTTCAACATGTTGAAAAATCTTCACGAGTCTTCCCGAGCTTACCGCGTTTCCCGAGTACCTGCCGTTAGCGTTATGAGCCGCTAAGAGACGTCCCCGAGCTCCGACGTACCCGCTACGTTCATTCTCTGTGCTTACCACGAGTTTGATTTTTTCTTAAACTCGGGAGAGCTCTTGTAATGAACTTGTACCGTGGGACAGGGCCATAAGTGTGCAGGGATCGCTGGTTGGTGCGGAGTCGGTGGGCTGAATAGCCTGTTTTCGCGCTGAATCTCTAAACTTAAACTGAAACTAAACTGTGGATTTTTACGCAGACAAGTGAATTACTATCATTAACAGCGTAAATACCAAATACATCCTAAAATTTGTGCAGACACCTTAACATCTGACTCATGGAGCCAAAATAACCGCTGTTGTCTTGTAAGAACAACTACTGAATTTACATCCATTATTTATTCGTTTCCCAGGCTGTGAACTTTACCTGCAAGATAAGGCGGACAGTTTTCTCTGGAACTTTGGAGTTTGGGGAGATCTGATAGAAGTACATAAAATTATCAAAGGCACCGATAGGGTGGACAGTCAGAAGAAGGGTTCCGACCCAAAACGTCACCTATTCCTTTTCTCCACAGATGCTGCCTGACCCGCTGAGTTACTCCAGCACTCTGTCAATAGACAATAGGTGCAGGAGTAGGCCATTCGGCTCTTTGAGCCAGCACCGCCATTCAATGTGATCATGGCTGATCATCCCCAATCAGTACCCCGTTCCTGCCTTCTCCCCATATCCCCTGACTCCGCTATTTTTAAGAGCCCTATCTAGCTCTCTCTTGAAAGCATCGAGAGAACCTACCTCCAGTGCCCTCTGAGGCAGAGAATTCCACAGACTCACCACTCCCTGGGTGAAAAAGTGTTTCCTCATCTCTGTTCTAAATGGCTTACACCTTATTCTTAAACTGTGGCCCCTGGTTCTGGACTCCCCCAACATGGGGAACATGTTTCCTGCCTCTAGTGTGTCCAAGCCCTTAACAATCTTATATGTTTCAATAAGATCTCCTCTCATCCTTCTAAACTCCAGAGTGTACAAGCCCAGCTGCTCCATTCTCTCAGCATATGACAGTGAAACGTCACCTATCCATGTTCTCCACAGATGCTGCCTGACCCGCTGAGTTACTCCAGCACTCTGTGAAACGTCACCTATCCATGTTCTCCACAGATGCTGCCTGACCCGCTGAGTTACTCCAGCACTCTGTGAAACGTCACCTATCCATGTTCCGGCAGCATCTATGGAGCGAAGGAAATAGGCAACGTTTCGGCCCGAAACCCTTCCGGGTTTCGGCCCAAAACATTGCCTATTTCCTTCAGGGTTTCGGCCCGAAAGGTTGCCCATTTCCTTCGCTCCACAGATGCTGCCTGACCCGCTGAGTTACTCCAGCACTCTGTGAAACGTCACCTATCCATGTTCTCCACAGATGCTGCCTGACCCGCTGAGTTACTCCAGCACTCTGTGAAACGTCACCTATCCATGTTCCCCACAGATGCTGCCCGACCCGCTGAGTCAGTCGATGACAATAAGGTAATCTTGAATCTTGAATCTTGAGTGACTCCAGCACTCTGTGTCTAACTTCACTGGAAACCAACACCAGCAGTTCCTTCCTTCATGTTAAATGCTCGTGTTTCCTGGAAGTTAAGTTACCGTCTGTTCTTCCATCTGTTGTCAAAACTTTGTCAACACAACAAACTTCACAACTTTGTCAAAATGCTCCATCACGTTTAAATACTTCTGTGTCTGAGCTTAGTTTAGGTTGGAAATACAGCGAGGAAACTGGCCCTCCAGCCCTCCGAGTCCGCACTGATCAGCGATCCCCGCACACTGAAAGCCCTGTCCCACTGTTCGAGGTAATTCAAGAGCTCTCCCGAGTTTAAAAAAAATCAAACTCGTGGTAAGTACGCAGAATGCATGTAGCGGGTACGTTGGAGCTCGGGGACGTCTCTTAGTGGCTCGTAACGCTAACGGCAGGTACTCGGGAAACGCGGTAAGCTCGTGGAGCCTCGTGAAGATTTTTCAACATGTTGAAAAATGTCCACGAGAGCCCCGAGTGCCTACGAGCGGCCATTACCGTAAATCTCCGAGTTCGAATCAGGGGAAACTCGGGAGAACTCTTGAATTAGCTCGTACAGTGAGACAGCCCCTTAACACTATCCTACACCCACTAGGGACAATCTTACATATATATATTTATACCAAGCCAATTAACTTACCAACC
>JAXLNO010002331.1:0-50000 GCA_038087875.1 Malacoraja senta
AAACTTCAAAGTAGACACTTACTGAAGAATCGCCCACCTCCCCACTCACCCAAACTGTCCAAGTCACCCTGCATTCTCATAGCATCCTCCTCACAGTTGACTCTGCCTCCAAGCTTTGGGTCATCTGCAAATTTGCTAATGTTACTTTGAATCCCTTCATAGAAATCATTGATGTATATGGTAAACAGTTGCGGTCCCAGCACCAAGCCTTACGGTACCCCACTAGTCACTGCCTGCCATTCTGAAAAGGACCAGTTCACTCCTACTCTTTGCTTCCTGTTTGCCAACCAACTTTCTATCCATGTCAACACCCTACCCCCAATACCATGTGCTCTAATTTTAGTCACCAGTCTCCCGTGCGGGACCTTATCAAAGTATTTCTGAAAGTCTAGATACACTACATCCACCGGCACCCCCTCATCCATTTTCCTTGTCACATCTTCAATAAATTTCAGAAGATTAGTCAAACATGATTTCCCTTTCATAAATCCATGTTGACTTGGACTAATCCTTTTACTGCTATCCAAATGCCCCATTATTACCTCTTTAATAATTGACTCCAGCATCTTTCCCACCACCGGTCAGGCTAACAGGTCTGTAATTCCCCATTTTCTCTCTCGCTCCTTTCTTGAAAAGTGGGATAACATTAGCTAGCCTCCAATTCACAGGAACTGATCCTGAATCTATTGAACATTGGAAAATGATCACCAATGCATCCACTATTTCTAGAGCCACCTCCCTGAGGACCCTGGGATGCAGACCATCAGGCCCAGGGGATTTATCATCCTTCAGTCCCATTAACCTACGCAATACTATTTCTCGCCTAATGAAAATTTCTTTCAGTTCCTCTTCCCCCTTAGATCATCTGTCCTCCAGTACATCTAGGAGATTGTTTGTGTCTTCCTTAGTGAAGACAGATCCAAAGTACCTGTTCAACTCTTTTGCCATTTCCTTGTTGCCCATAATAATTTCACCCGTGTCTGCCTTCAAGGGACCCACATTTGACTTTGCTACTCTTTTTCCCTTAACATATCTAAAGAAGCTTTTACTGTCCTTCTTTATATTCCTGGCCAGCTTCCCCTCGTACTTCATCTTTTCAGCCTGTATTGCCCGTTTTGTTTCCTTCTGTTGTCCTATGAAAGTTTCCCAATCCTCTGGCTTCCGGCTACTCTCTGCTGTGTTATACATCTTTTCTTTTAGTTTTATTCTATCCATAACTTCTCTTGTCAGCCATGGTTGCCTCCTACTCCCCTTATAATATTTCTTCCTTTTTGGAATGAAATGATCCTGCGTCTTCTGGATTATGCCCAGAAATTTCTGCCATTGCTGTTCCACCGTCATTCCTGCTAGGATCCCTTTCCAGTCTACCTTGGCCAGCTCCCCTCTCATGCCTTCATAGTCCCCTTTGTTCAACTGCATCACTGCCACATCCAATTTAACATTCTCCTTCTCAAAGTGCAGATTAAAACTAATCATATTATGATCGCTACCTCCAAGCGGTTCCTTTACCTTGAGTTCTCTTATCAAATCTGGTTCATTAGAGAACATTAAATCCAGAATTGCCTTTTCTCTGGTCTCATTACAAGCTGCTCTAAGAATCCATCTTGGAGGCTACAAACTCTCTTTCTAGGGGTCCTGAACCTACCTGCATATTGAAATCCCCACATCACCACAGTGGCATTACCTTTGTTACATGCCAGTTTCAACTCCTGCTGCAACTTACACCCTACATCCGGGCTACTATTTGGGGGTCTGTAGATAACACCAATTAGTGACTTCTTGCCTTTACAATTCCTCAACTCAATCCACAATGACTCTACCTCGTCAGTCCCTATGTCTTCCCTCGCAAGGGACTGAATTCCATCCCTCACCAGCAAAGCTACCCCCCTCCTCTGCCCACCTGCCTGTCCTTTCGATAGGATGTATAACCCTGAATATTAAGTTCCCAGGCCCGATCCTCCTGCAGCCACGTCTCAGTAATCCCCACAATATCATATCTACCAACCTCTAACTGAGCCTCAAGCTCATCTACTTTACTTCTTATACTTTGCGCATTCATCTACAATACTTTTAATTCCTTACGCATCTCACCTTTCACATCGATCCCTATTACACTTGGCCATACTCTGCTATCACTTTGTGAGCTTTCTTTCCTGTTAATTCTGGGGTTATTAACTATCCCTTTACTCTCTTTCCGTTTAACTCCATCCTTGACTATCCCATTTGACACCCTCCCCTTATTTAGTTTAAAACCACCCGTGAGCAGTGGCAAACCTGCCTGCCAGAATGCTGGTCGCCCTGTTAAGGTGTAATCCGTCCCTTTTGGACAGTTCCCCCTTCCTCCAAAACAGATCCCAGTGATCTAAGAATCTAAATCCCTGCCCCCTGCACCAGTTCTTCAGCCACACATTCAGGTCCTGTATCTCCCTGTTCCTGCTCTCGCCAGCACGAGGAACTGGAAGCAAACTGGAGATAACTACCCTGGAGGTCCTGCTTTTCAGCATTTTTCCGAGCTCTCTAAAGTCACGCTGTAGAATATTCATCCCCTTCTTTCCGACATTGTTTGTGCCAACATGCACTACCATTACCGGCTGTTCACCTTCGCCCTTGAGAATTTTCTGCACACTGTCCGTGACATCCTGGATCCTGGCACCAGGGAGGCAGCACACCATCCTCGAATCCCACCTGTTGCCGCAGTAACCCCTGTCCGTACCTTCACAATGGAGTCTCCCACTACAATGGCGTTGCTTGACGTTGGCCTCTTTGGTTTTGGCTCAACAGCACTTTTTGCTTCGCAAGCCAGTCCGCCGCTCAGTGGGAGGGGGACCGATATCCTAGCGGGGGAGATCTGCAAAGGCTACTGGGGAGACTTTAAACTAGAATGGTTGGGGGGAGGGACTCAAATAGAGAATGCTATTAGACAGTGTGTGAGGCAGGAGGCAGAGAAGGAAAGCACTCAGACCCAACATGTAGGGGGGAAAGAAGAAAACAATAATAAACAGAGAATAAGAGGTGGTGGGGTTCTTAAATGGGTGAGCAGAGAAACAGAGGGGTGTAAAATGCGGGCGGAAGCAATAGGTAGCAAGGTGAAAAGTAAAAGTGGCAGGCAGACAAATCCAGGGCAAAAATCAAAAAGGGCCACCTTTCAACATAATTGTATAAGGGGTAAGAGCGTTGTAAAAACAAGCCTGAAGGCTTTGTGTCTCAATGCAAGGAGCATTCGTAATAAGGTGGATGGGTTGAACGTGCAGATAGCAATTAATGATTATGATACAGTTGGGATCACAGAGACATGGCTCCAGGGTGACCAAGGCTGGGAGCTGAACATCCAGGGATATTCAATATTCAGGAAGGAAAGAGAGAAAGGAAAAGGAGGTGGGGTAGGGTTGCTGGTTAGAGAGGAGATTAACGCAGTGGAAAGGAAGGACATTAGCTTGGAGGATGTGGAATCGGTATGGGTAGAGCTGCGAAACACTAAGGGGCAGAAAACGCTGGTGGGTGTTCTGTACAGGCCACCTAGCAGTAGTAGTGAAGTTGGGGATGGCATCAAACAGGAAATTAGAAATGCGTGCAACAAAGGCAAAACAGTTATAATGGGTGACTTCAATCTACATATAGATTGGGTGAATCAAATTGGCAGTGGTGCTGAGGAGGAGGATTTCTTGGAATGTATGCGGGATAATTATCTAAACCAACATGTAGAGGAACCAACGAGACAGCAGGCTATTCTAGACTGGGTATTGAGTAATGAGGAAGGGTTAGTTGGCAGTCTTGTTGTGTGTGCCCCCTTGGGCAAGAGTGACCATAATATGGTTGAGTTCTTCATTAGGATGGAGAGTGACATTTTTAATTCAGAAACAACGGTTCTGAACTTAAAGAAAGGTAATTTTGAGGGTATGAGACGTGAATTGGCCAAGATTGACTGGCAATTAGTTCTAAAAGGGTTGACAGTGGATATGCAATGGCAGGCATTTAAAGACTGCATGGATGAACTACAAAAATTGTTCATCCCAGTTTGGCAAAAGAATAAATCAGGGAAGGTAGTGCATCCGTGGAAACAAGGGAAATCAGGGATAGTATCAAAGCAAAAGATGATGCGTACAAATTAGCCAGAAAAAGCAGCATACCAGAGGACTGGGAGAAATTCAGAGACCAGCAGAGGAGGACAAAGGGCTTAATTAGGAAAGGGAAAATAGATTATGAAAGGAAACTGGCAGGGAACATAAAAACTGACTGCAAACGTTTTTATAGATATGTGAAGAGAAAGAGATTAGTTAAAACAAATGTAGGTCCCTTGCAGTCAGAAACAGGTGAATTGATCATGGGGAACAAGGATATGGCGGACCAATTGAATAACTACTTTGGTTCCGTCTTCACTAAGGAAGACATAAATAATCTGCCGGAAATAGCAGGGGGCCGCGGGTCAAAGGAGATGGAGGAACTGAGTGAAATCCAGGTTAGTCGGGAAGTGGTGTTGGGTAAATTGAATGGATTAAAGGCCGATAAATCACCAGGGTGCATCCCAGAGTATTTAAGGAAGTAGCTCCAGAAATAGTGGATGCATTAGTGATAATTTTTCAAAACTCTTTAGATTCTGGAGTAGTTCCTGAGGATTGGAGGGTAGCAAATGTAACCCCACTTTTTAAGAAGGGAGGGAGAGAGAAAACGGGGAATTACAGACCAGTTAGTCTAACATCGGTAGTGGGGAAACTGCTAGAGTCACTTATTAAAGATGGGATAGCAGCACATTTGGAAAGTGGTGAAATCATTGGACAAAGTCAGCATGGATTTACGAAAGGTAAATCATGTCTGACGAATCTTATAGAATGTTTCGAGGATGTAACTAGTAGAGTGGATAGGGGAGAACCAGTGGATGTGTTGTATCTGGACTTTCAGAAGGCCTTCGACAAGGTACCACATAAGAGATTAGTATACAAACTTAAAGCACACAGTATTGGGGGTTCAGTATTGATGTGGATAGAGAACTGGCTGGCAAAAAGGAAGCAAAGAGTAGGAGTAAACGGATCCTTTTCACAATGGCAGGCAGTGACTAGTGGGGTACCGCAAGGCTCAGTGCTGGGAGCCCAGCTATTTACAATTTATATTAATGATCTGGATGAGGGAATTGAAGGCAATATCTCCAAGTTTGCAGATGACACTAAGTTGGGGGGCAGTGTTAGCTATGAGGAGGATGCTAGGAGACTGCAAGGTGACTTGGATAGGCTGGGTGAGTGGGCAAATGTTTGGCAGATGCAGTATAATGTGGATAAATGTGAGGTTATCCACTTTGGTGGCAAAAACAGGAAAGCAGACTATTATCTAAATGGTGCCCGATTAGGAAATGGGGAGATGCAGCGAGACCTGGGTGTCATGGTACACCAGTCATTGAAAGTAGGCATGCAGGTGCAGCAGGCAGTGAAGAAAGTGAATGGTATGTTAGCTTTCATAGCAAAAGGATTTGAGAATAGGAGCAGGGAGGTTCTACTGCAGTTGTACAGGGTCTTGGTGAGACCACACCTGGAGTATTGCGTACAGTTTTGGTCTCCAAATCTGAGGAAGGACATTATAGCCATAGAGGGAGTGCAGAGAAGGTTCACCAGACTGAGATGTCCTGGGATGTCAGGACTTTCATATGAAGAAAGACTGGATAGACTTGGCTTATACTCGCTAGAATTTAGGAGTTTGAGAGGGGATCTTATAGAAACGTACAAAATTCTTATGGGGTTGGACAGGCTAGATGCAGGAAGATTGTTCCCGATGTTGGGGAAGTCCAGGACAAGGGGTTACAGCTTAAGGATAAGGGGGAAATCCTTTAAGACCGAGATGAGGAAAAACTTTTTCACACAGAGAGTGGTGAATCTCTGGAACTCTCTGCCACGGAGGGTAGTTGAGGCCAGTTCATTGGCTATATTTAAGAGGGAGTTAGATGTGGCCCTTGTGGCTAAGGGGATCAGGGGGTATGGAGAGAAGGCAGGTACGGGATACTGAGTTGGATGATCAGCCATGATCATATTGAATGGCGGTGCAGGCTCGAAGGGCCGAATGGCCTACTCCTGCACCTATTTTCTATGTATCTATGTATCTATAACGTCTTCTGTCCCGACAGCTTCTAAGTGGGTGAACCTGTTCTCAAGAGGTACAACATCCGGGGACCTTTGCATTCCATGTTTCCTCACCGTCACCCACCTTCTCTCTTCCAGTACCTTAGGTGTAACAATCTTACTGTAGGACTTGTCGAGGAACGACTCAGTTTCTCGGACTAACCTGAGGTCATCCACTTGCTTCTCCAGTTCCCCAACACAGTCCTTCAGGAGCTGTACCTGGATGCACTTCTCACATTTGTAGCAGCCAGAGGCACCAGCAGTGTCCTTGACCTCCCACATACTGCAAGTATCACACTGAATCAGCTTGCTTGACATTTCCTTCTTTCGTCTCTCCCTCCCTAGTGTTTGGTGTGGGGTCCTCCCTCAGCCTCCTCGCCGAAGACTCGCAGCCACAGACTCGCAATTTTCTCTCATGAATGACTCCAGCATCTTCCTCAACACCGATGTCAGGCTAACTGGTCTATAATTCCCTGTTTTTTCTCTCCCGCCTTACTTAAAAGGTGGGATAACATTAGCTACCCTCCAATCCACAGGAACTGGTCCTGAATCTATAGAACATTGGAAAATGAACACCAATGCGTCCACGAATTCTAGAGACACTTCCTTAAGTACCCTGGGATGCAGAGCATCGGGCTCTGGGGATTTATCAGCCTTCAGTCCCATCAGTCTACCCAACACCATTTCCTGCCTAATGTGGATTTCCTTCAGTTCCTCCGTCACCCCAGATCCTCTGGCCACTAGTACATCAGGAAGATTGTTTGTGTCCTCCTTAGTGAAGACGGATCCAAAGTACATGTTCAACTCATCTGCCATTTCCTTGTTCTTCATAATAAATTCACCTTTTTCAGTCTTCAAGGGTCGAACTTTGGTCTTAACTATTTTTTTCCTCTTCACATACCTAAAGAAGCTTTTACTATCCTCCTTTATATTCTTGGCTAGCTTACCTTCGTACCTCATCTTTTCTCCCCGTATTGACTTTTTAGTTATCTTCTGTTGCTCTTTAAACATTACCCAATCCTCTTGTTTCCCGCTCATCTTTGCTATGTTGTACTTCTTCCCTTTTATTTTTATACTGTCCCTGACTTCCCTTGTCAGCCACGGTCGCCCCTTACTCCCCTTGGAATCTTTCTTCCTCTTTGGAATGAACTGATCCTGCACCTTCTGTATTATTCCCAGAAATGTTGTTCCATTGTTGTTCCACTGTCATCCCTGCTAGGGTATCTTTCCAGTCAACTTTGGCCAGCTCCTCCCTCACGGCTCCATAGCCCCCTTTGTTCAACTATAACACAGACACCTCCGATTTACCCTTCTCCCTCTCAAATTGTAGATTAAAATAGTAAGATTAAAAGAGAACTTACGGTTTGAAGTTTGATCTTTATTTTATGAGGTTGAAGTGAGGGAATACGTGAAGAGCCCGCCAGCCGCATGCGCATCAATCTTTAGAGCAGCTGTATGAAACCACAGACTAGTTGCTGAACTTAAGCTATAGAAAGATTAACAACCTTAGAACTACCGAATGATCTTTATGAGAAGTAGGGTTGGGAATGGAGGGCACGTATTCCCTCACTTCAACTTCTCATAAAATAAAGATCAAACTTCAAACGGTAAGTTCTCGTTTAATCTTTCTATTTTATTTCGAAGTCACGTGAGTGACTACGTGAAGACTTCAAAGCTCTGTGTTTTCATGCAGTGACCCAATCTGTGTGTGAAACACTTAAACAGATAAACCATTAATGGTAGAAAAAACATGGGTTATTAATACCATGATGCTAACTTGCATACATGGCCATTGTTCTTAACCGGACCATAGTCCCAATTGACTTTGAGTTAGACAATAACTCATGCAACACTGTGCAGAATTCTATCTGCAAAAATCCAGACATATTCAACCAAATGTTATAATTTATTAACATGCACTATGTAAGCCTCTTGCTGTATGATGAAAGGGAACTATCCATTCTATTGGCAGCTGAGCCATCAGCAATATCTTGAGACTATTGAATAACAATAAAGAAACTATCTTTCATCTCATAGGTACTAGCAAGCTCAGTGCACTTGTATACCTAATGACACCTCCAATCTCTGCTCTGGTGGGTATGCTGTCAACTTTAAATGTACGCAATCATGCCCATTTCAAACTACCCTAATGTCAGTTATGACCCAGAGACCGAGCTGGAGATTGAGTAAAGACTGTATTCTTTGTGCTGAGATCAGTTGCTGAAAGCATAATCATCTTAAAAATACTGCTCCCATTAGGAATACAGTAGATGAATATTTGCATAATAATTTACTGATATACATTGCACACTACAATGAGTGTAGGCTATTACAGTGGTCATATAAAAGACACCCTGCATAACGTTAGTGAACAGCGGGTGATAACCAATCATTTATTGTCCCACTTATGGTACTATAGAGAATGACAAAGCAGCACAAGCAGTGTCAATTGTGCTATCACATAAACGCTTCTCTAGGCTCAAACTGAAAGCCACACAAAATCTCTGTTACTTCCGTTTAAAAGTAACTCACATATTTTGTTCACAAACGTCCCATACAATCGTGCAGAGCTAGCTGCCTGAGAAGACAGGCTGCCACAGCCATCACTCGTGACCGAGTAAATAGGAGTTGCTTCGGCCGCCTTACCATGGCCTGAATGAATAGGCAAAATTGGCACTATTAAATTTCATGTTGCCTCATTCTTAATATCGCAAGAGGTATCTACTGATAACCCCAAAGTTTTATCAGCTGCAAAATTTTGCATATTATCTAAAAACTCGATGACACAATGCCCTTTGATCTGAGAAGGGCAGCATTGGCTTCCACCACTGGCTTTGATATCAAAACACCAGATAATCTGTGCCTCATTTGTAAAGATATGGCAAAGTATGCATCTTCAAGATCGATTCTCTGAATCAGTTAAATTGCTGAAAGCCAGTCATCCATCTTAAACTGGGTAACTAAACACATGGTCAGATTAGCCAAATGCTAACCTGATTCGGCATGCTCCATGTTTCTGTAATCTTGAGAAGTATCAGAAATATACCCCTCTTGTTCTTGGCCAGACCACGCATCCTCCGATGAGATGTCACTGATTCCACTCGGAACCACTGTTCCTCTATTGACCATACGGACGGAAAATATTTTGGCTTCTCTTGCCGCGGAAGATGCATTATCTAGTTATTGATACATTTCACTAATAACATATAATCAGAACCTTATGACTAGAGCTGAAAACACAGTCTCCCCTTGATGTGGGAATACAAGTTCCCTGTCAACTCTTGACTATAAGAGTCACCACGAATTCTCAGCGTTCTTCCTCAGAGTGGAATTTAGCATAATGCAAGCCTGAATCAGGAATTGCTTCACAGTCCTCTGACTGAAACCACTTGTCTGAGTCACCAGAGTGCACAACACAATCTCTTCGACCCGCCACTCAATCAGGAATACTAATATTGAGAGCCTACGGATTATTATAAATACATTGTTGATTCACAACATGAACCTGCAGGTCAGATAAAAATATTATATGCCAGACCAGCTTCCTGCTGGTAGCTACCTATCCCAGAGAGGATGGCAATGATGTTTCCAATGAACCGGCAACTCTACTAACTGAGCAGAAATTTAAACATGTGTTGAGGGAGACTTCAACTACTTCATTCTACTGAGCAGCCAGATAACCTCACTCACAGATGATGAGGCAGTGCTTCCCTGGTCAATATGACCCATATGGCCAGCCAGTTCCATGATGGTCTACCCTGAACCAGGGTAACCAAGCTGTTCCTACTTGGAACTTATAGAGGTTACTATGCAAGGCACCCTGCCAATGTCTCTGCATCAACCTGATCTATCCCAGAGACAGTGAAAAAATACTAGACAGACCATGCTGCCAGTAAATCCAAACCTGGGCCGACAGACTGCTCCATTTCAGAGTTTTACGGAGGTTAATAAAGAGACCTTACCTGCCAGCGTCTCTGAACCAGGGTCGATTTGCTTGTTGGAGCTTCAGCGAAGTTCCATTTGCAGACCCTGTCTGTCATGCTTGCCATTTCTTCAGCTGGTGTGATGTTAGATAGCTGATGTCGCTGGCCAACTCCTCTTGTAGTGGCTTGCCCGTCCCCGAGGGAACAGCAAATTTAGAGGCAAGAGCAGGCAGCTCTTCCTTATGCAACTCTCGTACATCATGCATTAAAGCATGGGATTCAGGCACATAGTCATGTTCGGAGTCATGTTCAGAGTCAGCTCCATACTGACCTCTGACACTCCCTTAGAGTGGGAGAAATAGTGCAACCCTGAACCAGGCGTTGCCACATGCGTATGACTCGAACTGCCTGTGCATGCCTCCGTAACACGGAGCATATATCGTGCCACCATCTGATTCATCAGATGTTCCAATTGAGACAAACAGCCAATCACATCTGCCATAGATGCGGGGACAGAATCCCCTTGACCCAAATCGTCCGACAGGACTTGTCTCACAGACTTGGCTTTGACTTTGCCCCGACTCGGGGTTGCCAAGCTGCTCCCTCTAGGAGCCGAATCGGGACTAGCTGTGTAGATCGGCGCTCTGCCGGTATAAATCATCATTACTTATTATACTTACCAGACAGGTTGCACCTGCTAGTGACTCCGAGTCCTTGCTCCCTTCTGGAGCCTCAACGGAGCATTTCAGGAAGGAAATAGAGAGCAACCCTGCACCAGGTGTTGCTTCCTCAGGCCTCTGGCCCCCATATGACTTGGATGAGCCGGCATTATAATCGGAGTCACCTCTTCCCGATACTCCCCTAGACAGAGGGGGTGAAATACTGCAACCCTGCCAGGTGTTGTCACAGGCAAATTACTGGAGCCGTCTGTAATGCCTCCGGTATACGGAACATAGTTTGTTCATATGATTAACAGTGATCAAAGATTCGACTGCTTTGTCGATATCCACATGGTTGGGGTCTCTTATGAAAAATCTCCAACAGTCCCCTCTACTGAGCGGAAATTATCATGACTCAACCCTGCACCAGTTATTGCTCCACAGCTGTCTAATAGACACAGCTGAAAAAAGGCTTCCTAAGCCAGGATCTCCTTTCTGGAGCCTCAATGGAGTTCTTAGGGGAGGAAATAGAATGCAACCCTGAACCAGGCGTGGCCTCCTCAGGCCTTTGGCTGACTTCCTTTCGGAGCATTACTCCGAACAGCCGCCCGCTCCAGTGGAGCCCCATTCTGTGCCACAATGGCACGTCAAAATTTACTACACCATATGGTGCATGATAATAAATGTCCTATCTGCTGCGATAGTCACAAACGTGACCGAACAGCAACCGCTATTAAAAACTGCCAGCTCTATTTATAACTGCCCTATAAATAGAGCACACACTATATGCTGGTCTACAGCGTATGCTGCCTCTATGTTTAAAAATTGGTAGGCGCTATGGCAGCTGAGCTTACCTAGCGTTTGCTGCCCTGGCCGCGGCTAATTTTCGAAAGCACCGGCTGCTGTTATCTTTATCAGCGATCGTTAACCTAGCCGTGGCTATATTTAAACTACTGCCTGCTGCTAATCTTAGCAGCGAGCTCCCTAGCCGCGCCGGCAGCCCCAACTCCTAAAGGAGCTTCCATGGTGGCCTCAAATCTGGCCGCCTGCTCCCATTTGGTGCTCCAAAGCCGGCAACCGCAATATCGAAACCGAGCTCCTATGGAGCTTCCACGGCGGCCTCCAAATCCGTCCGCCTGCTCCCGTTCGGAGCTCCAACGGCAGCAGCCGCAATATTGAATCTAGCTCCTTATGCAGCCTCCACGGTGGCCCAAATCCGGCCGCCTCCATCAGCTACTCCGGGCCCGTTGTCTGCGGCGGCCCACTGAAAATAAAATTAACTTACCTGCCAGAGCAGTTTCAAACTGCTCCGACTAGCGTGCCATGCGTCGACGTATTGACGAGCATGCGGCTGGCGGGCTCTTCACGTAGTCACTCACGTGACTTCAAAATAAAATTTACCATATTATGGTCACTGCCACCTAATGGCTCATTAACCTCAAGTTCCCTTATCAAATCTGGTTCATTATACAACACTAAATCCAGAATTGCCTTCTCCCTGTTAGGCTCCATTACAAGCTGCTCTAAGAATCCATCATGGAGGCACTCCACAAACTCCCTTTCTTGGGGTCCAGTACTACCCTGGTTTTCCCAGTCTACCTGCATGTTGAAATCTCCCATAACAACCGTAGCATTACCTTTACCACATGCCAATTTTAACTCTTGATTCAACTTGCACCCTATATCCAGGCTACTGTTTGGGGGCATGTAGATAAGACCCATTAGGGTCTTTTTACCCTTACAATTCCTTAGTTCTATCCATACCGACTCCACATCTCCTGTTTCAATGTCACCCCTTGCAAGGGACTGAATTTCATTCCTCACCAACAGAGCTACCCCACCCCCTCTGCCCACCTGTCTGTCTTTTCGATAGGAGGTATACCCTTGTATATTCAGTTCCCAGCCCTGACCCTCTTGCAGCCATGTCTGTAATTCCCACAACATCATACTTGCCAATTTCTAACTGAACCTCAAGCTCGTCCACTTTATTTCTTATACTTCGCGCATTCATATACAACGCTTTGACCGGTATTTACATCCCCCCTCGCACCGCTCGCAATTGGCCCTGACCTTACTCTTTTATCCCTTCTCGAACTTTCCATCCCATTAATTTGGGAGTCTTTTGTAATTTTTCCTGTACTCACTTCCCCTTTAACTCCATCTTTATACTCCCAATTTGTCAATCCTTCCCCCCCCCCCCCACCCACTATTTAGTTTAAACCCACACGTGTAGCACTAGCAAACCTGCCTGCCAGAACGTCGGTCCCCCTCCAGTTAAGGTGTAACCCGTCCCTTTTGTACAGGTCACCCCGACCCCAGAAGAGATTCCAGTGGTCTATAAATCTAAATCCTTGCTCGCTGCACCAATCCCTCAGCCACATATAAAGACCCCCTATCTCCCTGTTCCTCTTCTCACTAGCACGAGGTACTAGAAGCAATCCAGAGATAACCACCCTAGAAGTCCTGCTTTTCAGTCTTCTTCCTAACTCTCTAAACTCGCGTTGCAGAACCTCCTTCCTCTTCTTCCCAATGTCGTTTGTGCCTACGTGCACAACTACTGCCGGCTGTTCACCTTCCTTCTCGAGGATGTTCTGAATTTGGTTTGTGATATCTTGAACCCTGGCACCAGGGAGTGACCTGCTCATGGTGTGACATGGGTGACCTGCTCAAAGGTTTATTTTAGGTTAAGATTCTGTTTCATTGCAGCACCTAAGATTGGAATTCGCACTTGGAACTTTCTACATAGTAACTCATTGTTAATGACACAATCTCCATTGCTATTTTAAGCACATTTATAACAACTATATTATTTATGCCTAACCTGGTTCCTGTTTCAAGTGTGTGACTAGTAGTAAGTATTGTGATTCCATTATTGGCACCTTCCTTGCCTTGTCACTATCTATAATATTGGGTCCATTAAAGTAAAAAATATATAATCTGGATAGAATTATAATCTCCTGCATCATAGAATGTTATTCTATACAACTGGCCGATGTTACTCTTCCTTCAACCCTACTCTATATCCGTCTGGCAGCAAACAAAATACTAGAGAAGCTCAACAGGTTCCCTCTGCAATAAAAAGGAACTGCAGATGCTGGTTTATACCACAAATAGACACAAAGTGGCTGAGTAACTCAGCGGGTCAAGCAGTAGCCCTCACAAAAATGGATAGGTGATGTTTTGGGTCAGGGCCCCTCTGCATTGATCAGATACATCTCTCTGTATTTTGCTCTTATTTGAGATCACCACAACTTTCCAAACTTTTGTAGTATAAAAAATCCATATGAAGTATCCTCTGAGTTTTCTCTTTGGTCTATGGTCTTCTCAGTCTTTCCTAACTTGCAACCTTCCAGATCTGGCAACGATTGTAAATCTTTTTTTTTTTTAATTTCTCCAGACCTCCAATATCCTTTTAGTGGTTTCGAGAATAGAACTGAGCTCAGTACTCCATGTGTGGTCAAACCAAAATTTCAAATAAATCTAACATTGCTTCCTTGTTTTAGTATGCTGTTTCATTAGAAATTAAATGCAGTGTTTTATTCACTCTCTTTATGACCGTATCAACTGGGATTGTTATTTATAATATTTTATGTGTTAACATTGCCAGAATCTTTGGGCTAAACTCTACTTAGTTACCTTCCAAGGACAAGTGATCTCCTTCTTTAACTTAACATAACAAACTACCCCATGCTTGGCTATAGTGAATTTCATTTGCTATTTATCTTTCTATTCTGGAACTCTGTTTATATCTTCTTGGAGTTTGGTTTGATTTTTATTTTCATATTGCATATAGACAAAGTGCAGTGTACATATGCAATGATAACAAGGAGAATTCTGCCACTCACTAATCAGCCTTGGGGACAGGTGATAAAGGAGATGCAGTCACCATGGACAACCAACAAAGAGTGAGCCCCCCCAGACAGTTAGGAAGTAAGATGTGCTCCAGCCTCCATCCATTCTGGTCGTCTATCCACTGTGGAAGGACAACCAATTGAATATTGGATTATTGTGCCATACTGTGACCAGGCACCATGTTATTTCTCCTTTTATCCATGAGGATGCTGGGTAGGTTCTTCTTTCAATTTTACAACATTACAAAAACTAATACCATCATGTCCACAAAGTCTGTCTCCACACAGGCTCTCCCACCAGCTTGGCCTATCACCTCAACATCATATTATTTAGTGTACTTTGGAATAGTTTCAAGATACAGCATGGAAAGAGGCCCTTTGGCCCACCAAGACCACGCCGACCATCGATCACCTGTTTACACTAGTTCTACGTTATCCCACGTTCTCATCCACTCCCTACACACTAGAAGCAATTTTCAGAGGCATACCTGCACATTTGGGGGATATGGGAGGAAACAGGAGGAAACCAACATGGTTACAGAGAGAATGTGCCAACTCCGCACAGACAGCACCCGAGGTCAGGATCAAACCTGAGTCTCTGGCGCTGTGAGGCAGCAGCCCTACCAGCTGCGCTGTTGTGCTGATTATTATCTCAGTCTATCGTGTCATAATGGTCTTACTAAGGATAAACAGATACACTGTCTTCCATTCAAATGTTTCGGCACATAGGGTTCTTGGTGAAAGCTTTCTTCAGCAAGGAAACTAGACGGTTTCTAAGGCTGGCAAATGCACAAATTGCTGCATTAAGTACATTTAAAACCCAAGACAGCCTGACTGCATTCATGTATCGTTTTTTTCAACTGGATAGCACGTAAAGGCTACTGGGGAGACTTTAAACTAGAACGGTTGGGGGGAGGGACACAAATAGAGAAAACTAATAGACAGTGTGTGAGGCAGGAGGCAGAGAAGGGAAGCACTCAGACCCAACATGTAGGGGGGGAAGAAGAAAAAGATAATAAACAGAGAATAAGAGGTGGTGGGTTTCTTAAATGTGTGAGCAGAGAGACAGAGGGGTGTAAAATGAGGATAGAAGCAATAGGTAGCAGGGTGAAAAGTAAAAGTGGCAGGCAGACAAATCCAGGGCAAAAATCAAAAAGGGCCATTTTTCAACATAATTGTAAGAGTGTTGTAAAAACAAGCCTGAAGGCTTTGTGTCTCAATGCAAGGAGCATTCGTAATACGGTGGAGGAGTTGAATGTGCAGATAGCTATTAATGACTATGATATAGTTGGGATCACGGAGACATGGCTCCAGGGTGACCAAGGCTGGGAGCTGAACATCCAGGGATATTCAATATTCAGGAGGGATAGAGAGAAAGGAAAAGGAGGTGGGGTAGCGTTGCTGGTTAGAGAGGAGATTAACGCAATAGAAAGGAAGGACATTAGCTTGGAGGATGTGGAATCGGTATGGGTAGAGCTGCTAAACACTAAGGGGCAGAAAACGCTAGTGGGAGTTGTGTACAGGCCACCTAACAGTAGTAGTGGAGTTGGGGATGGCATCAAACAGGAAATTAGAAATGTGTGCAACAAAGGTAAAATAGTTATAATGGATGACTTCAATCTATATATAGATTGGGTGAATCAAATTGGCAGGGGTGCTGAGGAAGAGGATTTCTTGGAATGTATGCGGGATAGTTTTCTAAATCAACATGTAGAGGAACCAACGAGAGAGCAGGCTATTCTAGACTGGGTATTGAGTAATGAGGAAGGGTTAGTTAGCAGTCTTGTTGTGCGTGGCCCCTTGGGCAAGAGTGACCATAATATGGTTGAGTTCTTCATTAGGATGGAGAGTGACATAATTAATTCAGAAACAAGGGTTCTGAACTTAAAGAAAGGTAACTTTGAGGGTATGAGATGTGAATTGGCCAAGATGATTGATTCTTAAAGGCAATTGATTCTTAAAGGATTGACGGTGGATATGCAATGGAAGGCATTTAAAGGCTGCATGGATGAACTACAACAATTGTTCATCCCAGTTTGGCAAAAGAATAAATCAGGGAAGGTAGTGCATCCATGGATAACAAGGGAAATCAGGGATAGTATCAAAACAAAAGATGAAGCAAAGAAATTAGCCCGAAAAAGCAGCCTACCAGAGGACTGGGAGAAATTCAGAGTCCAGCAGAGGAGGACAAAGGATTTAATTAGGAAAGGGAAAATAGATTATGAAAAAAAACTGGCAAGGAACATAAAAACTGACTGCAAAAGTTTTTATAGATATGTGAAGAGAAAAAGATTAGTTAAAACAAATGTAGGTCCCTTGCAGTCAGAAACAGGTGAATTGATCATGGGGAACAAGGACATGGCAGACCAATTGAATAACTACTTTGGTTCTGTCTTCACTAAGGAAGACTTAATTAATCTGCCAGAAATAGCAGGGGACCGGGGGTCAAATGAGATGGAGGAATGAGTGAAATCCAGATTAGCCGGGAAGTGGTGTTAGGTAAATTGAATGGATTAAAGGCCGATAAATCCCCAGGGCCAGATAGGCTGCATCCCAGAGTACTTAAGGAAGTAGCCCCAGAAATAGTGGATGCATTAGTGATAATTTTTCAAAACTCTTTAGATTCTGGAGTAGTTCCTGAGGATTGGAGGGTAGGTAATGTAACCCCACTTTTTAAAAAGGGAGGGAGAGAGAAAACGGGGAATTACAGACCAGTTAGTCTAACATCGGTAGTGGGGAAACTGCTAGAGTCAGTTATTAAAGATGGGATAGCAGCACATTTGGAAAATGGTGAAATCATTGGACAAAGTCAGCATGGATTTATGAAAGGTAAATCATGTCTGACGAATCTTATAGAATGTTTCGAGGATGTAACTAGTAGAGTGGATAAGGGAGAACCAGTGGATGTGTTATATCTGGACTTTCAGAAGGCTTTCGAGAAGGTCCCACATAAGAGATTAATATACAAACTTAAAGCATATGGTATTGGGGGTTCAGTATTGATGTGGATAGAGAACTGGCTGGCAGACAGGAAGCAAAGAGTAGGAGTAAACGGGTCTTTCTCAGAATGGCAGGCAGTGACTAGTGGGGTACCGCAAGGCTCAGTGCTGGGACCCCAGCTATTTACAATATATTTTAATGATTTGGGCGAGGGAATTGAATGCAACATCTCCAAGTTTGCGGATGACACGAAGCTGGGGGGCAGTGTTAGCTGTGAGGAGGGTGCTAGGAGGCTGCAAGATGACTTGGATAGGCTGGGTGAGTGGGAAAATGCATGGCAGATGCAGTATAATGTGGATAAATGTGAGGTTATCCACTTTGGTGGCAAAAACAGGAAAGTAGACTATTACCTGAATGGTGGCCGATTAGGAAATGGGGAGATGCAACGAGACCTGGGTGTCATGGTACACCATTCATTGAAAGAAGGCATGCAGGTGCAGCAGGCAGTGAAGAAAGTGAATGGTATTTTACCATTCATAGCAAAAGGATTTGAGTATAGGAGCAGGGAGGTTCTACTGCAGTTGTACAGGGTCTTGGTGAGACCACACCTGGAGTATTGCGTCCAGTTTTGGTCTCCTAATCTGAGGAAGGACATTCTTGCCATAGAGGGAGTACAGAGAAGGTTCACCAGACTGATTCCTGGGATGTCAGGACTTTCATATGAAGAAAGACTGGATAGACTCGGCTTGTACTCGATAGAATTTAGAAGATTGAGGGGGGATCTTAAACAAAATTCTTAAGGGGTTGGACAGGCTAGATGCAGGAAGATTGTTCCCGATGTTGGGGAAGTCCAGAACAAGGGGTCACAGTTTAAGGATAAAGAGGAAATCTTTTAGGACTGAGATGAGAAAAACATTTTTCACACAGAGAGTGGTGAATCTCTGGAATTCTCTGCCACCGAATGTAGTTGAGGCCAGTTCATTGGCTATATTTAAGAGGGAGTTAGATGTGGCCCTTGTGGCTAAAGGGATCAGGGGGTATGGAAAGAAAGCAGGTACAGGATACTGAGTTGGATGATCAGCCATGATCATATTGAATGGCGGTGCAGGCTCGAAGGGCCGAATGGCCTACTCCTGCACCTATTTTTCTATGTTTCTATGTAAACAAAAGCATTTCATTGTATCTCAGTACATGTGATAATAATAAACTGATAACAAAATAGATGAATGTGAAAAAGGCAAAGTGTGAATCATAAAATGCAGTCCCAGCTAATATTCCCCATTGGCTAATAAGATTGTTTGGTTTTTGTAGCCAGTCATAACAATCATAAATAGTTCTTGATATCTCTCTCATAATCTATTTACAGCAAACTACTAGTTAAATTCAAGATGACAAAATTTCTCTGTGAAACTATTCACAGGAAGCTGATACATGCAACCACTTTGAGAAGGTTTTTGTACCAAATAAAACATTGATTATTGCTAATGTAAAATGAATGACAGCCACAGGCACACAGCAAAGTAATTGGTCGTGATATTGTTTATCTTGATAGTGTTTACACATGAAACATCTTTTGCACACCCCTCTGAGTACCATCAGTCGCTGACAGCACTCCTATGTGGATGTTATCCATGTCCTTTAGCTGTCTGTTCTGTAAAAGGTTGTCAGTTTGACTTATCTAATGATTTTCACCAATCCTTGACATTTTTAATGGCATTGTTTGTGGATCTGGATTTTCAACAGAATAATCCGATGCGATACGATACGATAGAACTTTATTTATCCCAGGAGGGAAATTGATCTGCCTACTGCCATGAAAACACAAAATACATGAAACATGAAATTAAAGTGATGAGTGGAAAAGCTTGGGGGATGTGCAATGATATTGGGGGGGGGGAGAGGGGGAAGGGGGAGTCATTCTCAGTCTAATCTACAACAGAAGGGGGAGGAGATATAACATAGATACATAGATACATAGAAAATAGGTGCAGGAGTAGGCCATTCGGCCCTTCGAGCCTGCACCGCCATTCAATATGATCATGGCTGATCATCCAACTCAGTATCCCGTACCTGCCTTCTCTCCATACCCCCTGATCCCCCTAGCCACAAGGGCCACATCTAACTCCCTCTTAAATATAGCCAATGAACTGGCGTCAACTACCCTCTGTGGCAGAGAGTTCCAGAGATTCACCACTCTCTGTGTGAAAAAGTTTTTCCTCATCTCGGTCTTAAAGGATTTCCCCCTTATCCTTAAGCTGTGACCCCTTGTCCTGGACTTCCCCAACATCGGGAACAATCTTCCTGCATCTAGCCTGTCCAACCCCATAAGAATTTTGTACGTTTCTATAAGATCCCCTCTCAATCTCCTAAATTCTAGCGAGTATAAGCCAAGTCTATCCAGTCTTTCTTCATATGAAAGTCCTGACATCCCAGGAATCAGTCTGGTGAACCTTCTCTGCACTCCCTCTATGGCTATAACGTTTGATAGCCACAGGGAAGAAGGATCTCCTGTGATGTTCTGTCCTGCATCTTGGTGGAACCAGTCTGTTGCTGAAGGTACTCCTCAGGATGACCAGTGTGTCATGGAGGGGGTGAGCTGTATTGTCCAGGATGTTCCACAGTTTGAGGAGCATCCTCCCCTCCAAGACCACCTCCCATGAATCCAACTCTGCCGCCAGGACGGAGCTACCTTTCCTGATGAGTTTGTTGATCCTATTGCCATCTGCAGCCTTCGCCCTGCTGCCCCAGGACCCGGCAGTGAAGAAGATAGCACTGGCTACCATTGATAGGTAGAACATCTGCAGACGTCGAAGGAGCTGAGCCTCCTCAAAAAGTACAGCCGGCTCTGTCCCTTCTTGTACAGGGCCTCAGTGTTCCTGAACCAGTCCAGTTTACTGTCCAAGTACATTACATGGTGTAAAATGACTTGGTTCCTACACAGAGTCTTTTACTGATGGTTTATTATATCACTAACACACACTATGCAATAGCTGTCCGTGGTCATCACTGGAGCTAGAGAGCGGGCTGGAGGTGGGGACCTTACAATTATACGAGAGACAATGGGGAGTGGTTAGTAGTGGTGAGGTCACTAAGTTAAAGGAACATGCACTGATCTACATCCCTCCTCTTGGAAACAAAAACATGGCAATACACAGAGCGACCACGGCTCATACGCTAGGATTACAAACCGTGCTGGGAACAGTTAATCGTGTCATAACACAGCTAAGCGAGCTCCCCGTAACGGACAGGCGGCTTGACCAACCGGCCAGAGCGGGTGCGCAACCCGCATTCCCCCTCAACCGCAGGAGCAGAAGGGACAGAGTCAGGGAAAGAGGTGGGAGAGCTGGGCGGGGAACGAACCGGAGACGGAGGAGAACAGCGAGGCGAAACGGGCACGCTGGCAGGCAAGGCAGGGGAAAGAGGCTTGTGAGCGTGGGGCATAGAGAGCTGGGAGGGCAGTTTCCGTGACATGCGAGGAGTGACAGGGGCTGGCGGAGCCTCGGGCAGAATGGAAGGGATAGGTGGCTGAAACGGGTCCGCGGGAGGCGGAGGAGGCTCATTGACGAACAGGAGGTGCTGGCGTGACCGACGGTAGATAGCGCCCTCATAGTCGACAAGGTATGACCGGGGAGAGCCGGCATTACCAACCACTACGGCCAGCCTGTGGTGCCCGGAGGGGGACTGCATCCGAACCACCTGGCCCGGGAACAGGCAAGGAAGCGGCCGGGCCGACTTGTCAAAGGAGCGCTTCTGGATGGCTTTCTTCTCGATGATGCGCTCTGTGACAGCAGCAGGGTTCTGGACCGAGGGTTTGAGGGACTGTTGCGAGACAGGGAGAGGTGGTCTAGTGGTGCGGGACATGAGGCGTTGGGCAGGTGAACCGAGCGCGGGGTCGCGGGAAATGTTGCGGAGGTTGAGGAGGGCAAGGTAGAAGTCGGAATGTGAAAGGCGGCAGTGTTCCAGCAGCTCCTTGGCACTGCGGACGGCGCGTTCCGCAAGGCCGTTGCTCTGCGGATACTCAGGGCTGCTGGTGATGTGACGAAAGTTCCAACGGGCAGCGAAGGCACGGAACTCGGCGCTGGAGAACTGGCTGCCGTTGTCCGATTGGAGGGTCACCGGGGGTCCGAAGGTGCAAAAGTGGTGGCGAAGCTTCCCGATGACGGCGGCAGAGGCGATGGAAGACAGCTGATCCACCTCAAACCAACTGGAGTATGAGTCCACCAGGACCAGGAAATGCTTGTCACGCCATTCGAAAAGGTCCATGGCAATATACATCCACGGTAGCTCGGGGGCCGGCTGCTGCAGGAGGGGATGGCGCTGCTGATGAGGCAGGAGACTGTTACAGGCAGCGTAAACGGAGACCCTGTCACGGATGTCCTGAGCCATACCTGACCAGTAGAATTGGCTCTGGGCCTGGAACAAAGTGGCCTCCACCCCGGGGTGGCCATTGTGTGCAGTTTGAAAATAGTGATCCCGCAGAGCGGCCGGCACCACGACCTTGTGACCCTTCACCACCACGCCGTTGTGTAGCACCAGTTCATCACGAACCAGGAAGTAGGGCACGGCACCAGCCAACAGGGAAGAGCGTCGGTCAGGCCAACCACGGCGGATAACGTCCGCCAGTTGTTGCAGGGCAGGATCATCAGCAGTGTGTTTGACCAGGGACTGCATCTGCTGGGATGGAACAATGTTAACATTCAGTACCATCAGGTCAGAGGATTCGTACGGGTGGCGGGCAACTGAAGGGAGCGGCGCACGGGACAATGTGTCGGCCACAAACATATCTTTGCCCTTGCGGTACACAATCCGGAACGTGAAACGCTGGAGCTGCAGCATCATCCGCTGCAACCGGGAAGAGGCGACATGGATAGGCTTGTTCAGAATAGTGACCAGTGGCTGGTGGTCAGTCTCAATGGTGAAGGTGTTGCCCAGAATGTAATCCCTAAACTTGGAGCAGGCGAACACCACGGCAAGTAGCTCCTTCTCGATCTGTGCATAACGTTGCTCGGCAGGGGTCATGGTGCGAGAAGCGTAGGAGACAGGTAGCTGCAGGCCGTCATAAAGCTGCAGACATGCGGCACCAAGACCGAACTTAGAGGCATCACAAGTGAGGACAATTGGTCTGTGTAGATCGAAGAACTTGAGAGTCGGTGTGTGTGTGAGCTTGGACTTCAGAGCCACGAACGCCGACTGGTGATGCGGGAGCCAGACCCATGCGGAGTCCTTCTTGATCAGCTCCCTCAGGGGAGCACTCAGTTCGCTGAGGTCAGGTACGAACTTCCCCAGGTAATTGACCAGGCCCAGGAAGCGCTGCAGGCCGGGAACGTCAGTAGGAGCGGGCATCTCGGTGACTGCTGATGTTTTCTGGGGGTCAGGCTTTAAACCCCCTGCCGTGAAAACGTGACCCGGAACCGACACTTCTTGGGGTTGAGCTTGAGATTGATTTTACGAGCCCTGTCCAGGACTTTGCGGAGGTGCAGGTCGTGCTCAGCGACGTCCCTCCCGTACACCAGGATGTCATCCACGATGATAGCGCACGGCAACCCAGCGAACAGCTGTTCCATGGTGCGCTGGAAAACCTCACTAGCCGAGTTGATCCCAAACGGCATATGGAGGAAACGGAACCTGCCGAAAGGTGTGATGAAGGTGGTCAGGAATGAGGAACGTTCATCTAAAGGGATCTGGCAAAATGAGCTTTTGGCGTCTAAGACAGAGAAGACAGTGGCAGGACCGACCTGTGCAGCGACGTCCTCCACCGTCCGCATGGGGTAGTGCGGGCGCTTGATGGCCAGGTTCAGGTCCTTTGGGTTAATGCAGATCCGGATCTCGCTCTTATCCTTCTTGGCAGCGACAACCATGTTTGAGACCCACCTGGTGGGAGCGCTCACCTCCTTGAGGATGCCCATGGTCACCATATCACGCAGAGTAGATTCCACGCGGCCCTTCATAGCAAAGGAGACGCGGTGGGCCGGTCGAACCACCGGGTCGACACTCGGGTCGACAACGATTTTATAGTCACAGGGCAATTTGCCCAAAATGTCATCAAAACGGTCGGGGTATTCGCCCAGGGGGTCCATGGGGGCCTGCACCAGGTGAATTCCGCGGTGGAAAGAAACCAAGCCAAGGTCCTGGCACGCACGGGCGCCCAACAGGGTGACGTTGTCAGAATCCAGCAGGTGGAAGGTGAGGGGCCGAGAGGTCTCAAGGACTGTGCAGATAAGCGTGGCCTTTCCCACTGGAACTAGAACTCCTCCCCCATAGACATGAAGGCGGGTGTCATCGGGAGTAACTATCTCCCCAGATCTTATCCGCTTGAAAAGGCTGACAGACATAACATTTGCAAAGGCACCAGTATTGAACTTGGCAGAGAATGAATGACCATTCACAGTAACATGCACAGAGGGATCTGTTATCGTAGCAGGTGCACCCAAAAGCAAAAACACCGTTGAATCACCATGGGAGGAGCTCCTATCAAAGTCCGACTGGTACTGATAACCAAGCGCGCTATCAGGGTCTGCAAGGTTGTTTAAATTCCTCCTTGGAGCAGGGACCGGCTTATCACGGGACCGACAAGCCGCCGAAAAGTGGTTCAATTTGCCACAGGAATTACAAGTCTTACCCTGCGCGGGGCAAACGTTGAATTGGTGGAAAGAAAAATTACAATTGGAGCAACGCCGTGGGGTGACCTTAGCGGGCATTGCGGCGGGGTTTCATCGTGGCGGACCAGCGTTCCGCCGGCGGCCAGCTGCACCGGTAAAGTTAATGTCCTGGGACACCGGTTGAGACACGGAGCTAACAGCAGAGGCCATACGAGCGGAATGCATAGCCTCACTTAGTGTCAAATCAGATTTCATAAGGAGCTCGTCACGCAGCTTAGCGTTCAGGAGACCATTGACCAGGACATCCTTGATCAATTCGTCCGTGGAGATTGTTTCAAGGCGACAGCGCCGAGCCATATGACGCAAAGAGGCAATAAAAGCGTCAATATGCTCGCCGGGATTCTGCCGCCTCTGGAAGAATTTAAAGCGTTCAATAATGTTATTGGTAGGGATATCACAGAGGGCAGTGAATTTATCGATGAGACATACCGGGTCCCGACGGTCTTCTCCGGGGGCGAAGTGGAATGAAGCATAGTGATCCATGGCCTCCGGGCCAGCGAGGTTGAGCAGCAGGTGAGCCTGCACAGCAGGGGTGGCATTAGGATGAGCGATGGCTGTGTAATGTTCAAAGTCGCGCTGGAACACAGTCCAACGGTGGACAATGTCCGTGTCAAAGACCAATATGTCGGGTCGACGACAGGAATTGGACATAATGAAAACGGGGGGGAGACGTGAACAACTGGGAGAAAGCAAAGAATAAAAAGAAAAACCGATAAACAGGAGATGCGAGTCTACCACTGTGACACCATGTAAAATTACTTGGTTCCTACACAGAGTCTTTTACTGATGGTTTATTATATCACTAACACACACTATGCAATAGCTGTCCGTGGTCATCACTGGAGCTGGAGAGCGGGCTGGAGGTGGGGACCTTACAATTATACGAGAGACAATGGGAAGTGGTTAGTAGTGGTGATGTCACTAAGTTAAAGGAACATGCACTGATCTACACATGGTATTTGTACTCCCTGGTAAACTGCACATCCACACCATTGTTGGAGACAGGGGTGTTCCTCTCCTCCTAAAATCCACCACCAACTCCCCCTAGAAATCCACAACCAACTTTGCACACTGCAGACATAGATTAACACACTGGGAAGAACTGTCCATGTTGGTTCAACCTATGAAAGTTCTAGGAATGCAAAATGCCTAAAAGCCCTGTCTCACGGTGCGAGTTGACCCACGAGGTACCCCGAGCGAAAGACTCGTGGTTGTGCACGAGATTCCAAGTGTATGATCAAGAGTTTAACCGAGTTCCCACGGGTATGACTCAAGTTTGCCGTTAACTGTCATTTCTGCGATGTTCCAAGTTCGTCTCCTGAGTTAACAAGTTCCTTTCCCGAGTTACTCTTGAGCCTACCTTCAATGAAGGTCTGTTTTAATAAGCAACATCTCCATCCTGCGGCTTTGAAGGCTGCATCTATTGATGTGACCTACAAAGGGAAAATGCGCACCGTCCAGTGCCAGAGCAGTTATACTGATGATTTGCTTGAAACACACATCACGTAGTTAGAAGACCAGCAGGCGGAGGTTGGCTATATTTTAATTGAATTTACTGCCAGGTCTACACACTGCGGGGAGACTGGAGATGAAATCTTTGAATGTGCACGGATGCGCACATCAGATTGTTGGGAGACGGAGCTCAGAGTTCACCTCCTGAGCTGCTTTGGTGCCCAGGCGTGAGTTGAGGTGGAGGGAGGTGGGGGGGGGGGGTCAGGTTAAACTCACCCATTTGACAGAGGCAGAGGATTACGAGGATCCAGCGAGACTCGGACTGCATGGAGAGCCGAGACTGCCCCGCTGGTGGCCAACTTCCCCCTGTCCTCCGTCGCCGCTCCCAGCCGGCCGGCAGGAGCTGTGCATGAAGCCCGCCACCGGAGTCGTGTCTGACTGCCTGAGCAGCCTGAGGCAGATGCGCCCTGCCCGGGGAGAGCCTGCGGAGAGACTGCGGGGGGAATACCTCACAGAGAGACAGAGACACACACACACACACACACACACACACACACACACACACACACACACACACACACACACACACACACACACACACACACACACACACACACACACACACACACACACACACACACAGTGTGGAGTTCCTCTGAATGACTGACTGTGTGTGGGTGTGGTGGTGGGTCAGAGAGAGAGAGAGACACACACACACACACAGGCAGCGTGGAGTACCTTTAACTGTGTGTGTGGGAGAGAGAGACAGAGGCAGACACATGCACGCAACAGGCAGTGTGTATCTCAGTCTGTGTGTGTTTGTAGGGGGGAGTGAGAGAGACAGAGACAGTGTGGACCTCTGACTGTATGAAGGAGAGAGGGGGGGGAGAGAGAGAGAGAGAGAGAGAGAGAGAGAGAGGCACAGAGGCAGTGTGACTTTGGCGTGACTGTGGGGGAGAGAGAGAGCGCACAGGACCTCGGTCTATCTGTGTGTGTGGGAGGGAAGAGAGACTAAGCAGAATACATCGGTCTTATTGTGTGTGGGGGGAGAAAGAGAGAGGTGGGGGGGAGAAAGAGAAATGGGGGGAGACGTGTATATAAACACACAAAGCAGAGTTTACTGTGTATGTGGGAGACACAGATGGACTTACCTCGGTCTTACTGTGTGTGGGAGGGGGAGAAAGAGACGTACACTCACAGAGGCAGAGTCTCTCAGCCTGTGAGAGGGAGCGAGAGAGAGACACACACACACAAGGTGGATGTTATCACCTGCCTGTTTCAGTGACATGCATCCGCCGCCAGTGAATGAAGACACCCCCATCTGTCTCCCCCTCCTCTCCCTCCACTCTCCACCCTCTCTCCACCACCCCCCCCCCCCCCCCAATTTGGAAATGTCATCCCATCACCCATTCCTTATCTCCAGAGATGCTGCCTGCCCGCTGAGTTAAAGAGTTCCCACGGTAGACTCACGAGTCACTAAGGTAAACGCACGGGCCACTACGTTCTTACAACGTGTTTAAATGTTTCAAATTTTAACCTCAAGAGTACATTTTACTCGTGGAAAAGTTTAAACATGTTTGAATTTTTCCAAGAGTTAACAAGTGTCACGGGTACCTGCCGTTAGCGCCAAGAGTCGCCAAGTTACGTCCACGAGTTCCGACGTTCCCGCTACGTTAATCGTACGTGATTACCACGAGTTAAATTTGTTTTAAGCTCGGGGTACCTCGTGGGTCAGCTCGCACCGTGAGACAGGGGTTTAACTGTGATTGTTCATTGCACAAATCGCAACATTATCCCATTGCAATTTTTTTTCAGCCTTTAGACTAGATCTCAGGGAAAAGTACAGAATATGCTGACAATACTGTGTAGTTTAAGTTTAGGACAGTTGATTTTATAAGCAGAATGATCAAAAACCTGAAACATGAACTCTTATTGATAAATGCAGTTTCAGTTGCTGAATACGATCAGCATTTTCCATTTTTATTTCAAAAATGAGCATCTGCAGTTTTTAATCTGAAGAAACATAACATGCAGTACGTGTAGAATCTACACTGATATTAGCGGGAAATAAAAACACAGGTGGCTATCCTGCTAAATTTCCAACAAAAACAAATGTCCCATTACATCAGGTTCAGAATTACTAGTCACTCTCACAATCAAACTTCACAGCTCTCATAATTCAGAACTTCACTGTTGAATATACAATAAAAACAGAACATGCTTGATATAGTCAGCAGGTCAGGCAGACCATACTGTCCCGTATCCAGCTAAATGTGAGTAGGATCTGGATACTGCAAAATTAATCTTTTGAAATGTCATGTTTTATTTTCTTATGTTAGAAGTTGGGTTGATAAACTTGAGTCGTCTTGCTGGGCCAAATGGCTTAATTCTGCTCCTACAACTTATGAACACCCAATTGTGGTGGAATATAATTGAACATCGATATGCTGTTTATTTGATAAAACATTTTAGTGAACTGTAAATAACTGACATTATATAAATATTTAATTATCTGAACCCTTTTTATTGAAAACCTAAGTCCCACTTTAATGCCCAGAATTTCCTGGCATGTTTCCTTAGGTTTAAGAACTCTTGTCAGGAACATTTCATGCCCAGAATTTCCTTAGGTTTCCCTAGACTTTTCAGCAGTAACTGTCTCAATGAATTTGGCTCCAAGCTGGTCAATGAGGCCCTGCAATAGAATGGGGACTTCCATTAATGTAATGTATTGGTAAAGCCAGAGGAAGCCACACCCATACGCTATCAAAATTGTAAAACAATGGAAAGGTATCTGAAAGTCCTCGAATCTCTGCTCTCACAAAGCTTATATCGTCAGACTAATGTCACTCTTCATAGTTAGACTTTTTTTTTAAACTGTAACTGTTAACAGTCTAAACTTATGCTTCTGTGGTGTAACTCAGGACATCTTTGATTAAAGGTGTTATGTTAATGCATGATGCGAAGTGTTGTTTTTGTTTCAAACTAATTGACAAGCAATGTGATACCACCTTCTGTTTGAGTACACACTTCATTACGTTAAATCCTTTTCAGTTGTGACAATTGGTTTCCAAAAATCAACTGAGAACATTAATAACATTTGACATATTGTAAAAGTAAAAACAAGCATGTAGAGAATTAGTTTACAGTTGTCAATTAACAACTGATTGGTCCTATATTAAGACAGTTATCCAGATTAATCGATTTTTTTATTTTGATCCTGACATTTTTTGCCCTGTGCATTATTTCCCTACTGTCAGTAAACAATTGGATTTTACATTATTTGCATTATGAAATACAGAACAGATAGAAATGTAGTGCAATACAATAACATGCATTTAAGGTCAGATGAAAGTATGTGCTCCAATCTTTCTCTTTTGACTTATCATTGAAACCTCAACAAGATATTACATGGAACATATGTGTCAATAACTGTTAAAGCCAGTTTATTTCTGCCTACCTATCTGATGGCAGTAATCCAGTCAGAGAGAAACTGGTTCAATGTCAAATTATATTTGTATTCTCTCTATTTTATACCTTTTAAAACCGCATAAGGTCCATTAGAAATGCATTTATTTATTAACTTTAAGAAAGTATAATCTCCAAGGTGCTTCAAGGGAGCATAATCAAACAACCAAACAGTAGATGGCAATAGAACAGACAAAGGTAGATTTTGAAAATGCCTTAAAAGAGAAGAAGGATGAAGGATAAATGTGAACCAGTGATCAGTGTTTAATGAAGTGCAGATATCTGACGGTGTGAAATGAGGATGTACAAGGCGGCCAGGGTTAGAGGAAAGTAGACCTTTTGGAGGTTTGAAAGCCTTAGAAAAAGCTACAGAGCCAAGCCCATGTGAGTGTCCATGGCTGCACATTTGACTAAAGAGAGCCAAAAGAGATGGGGGAGATACTGAACAATTTCTTTTCTTCGGTATTCACCAAGGAGAAGGATATGGAATTATGTGAGGTAAGGGAAACAAGCAGAGTAGCAATGGAAACTATGAGATTCAAAGAAGAGGAGGTGCGGACACTTTTGAAAAAGATGAAAACGGATAAGTCTCCAGGTCCTGACAGGATATTCCCGAGGACATTGAGGCAAGTTAGTGTAGAAATAGCAGGGGCTATGACAGAAATATTTCAAATGTCATTAGAAACGGGAATAGTGCCGGAGGATTGGCGTACTGAGCATGTTGTTCCGTTGTTTAAAAAGGGTTCTAAGAGTAAACCTAGCAATTATAGACCTGTTAGTTTGACGTCAGTGGTGGGCAAATTAATGGAAAGGATACTTAAAGATAATATATATAAGCATCTGGATAAGCAGGGTCTGATTAGGAACAGTCAATATGGATTTGTGCCTGGAAGGTCATGTTTGACTAATCTTCTAGAATTTTTCGAAGAGGTTACTAGGGAAATTGATGAGGGTAAAGCAGTGGATGTTGTCTATATGGACTTCAGTAAGGCCTTTGACAAGGTTCCTCATGGAAGGTTGGTTAAGAAGATTCAATTGTTGGGTATTAATGGTGGAGTAGCAAGATGGATTCAACAGTGGCTGAATGGGAGATGCCAGAGAGTAATGGTGGATGGCTGTTTGTCAGGTTGGAGGCCGGTGACTAGTGGGGTGCCTCAGGGGTCTGTGTTGGGTCCACTGTTGTTTGTCATGTACATCAATGATCTGGATGATAGTGTGGAAAATTGGATTAGTAAGTATGCAGATGATACTAAGATTTAGGCCATTTGGAAGAGTGGGCTGAAAGATGGCAGATGGAGTTTAATGCTGATAAATGTGAGGTACTACATCTCGGCAGGACAAATCAAAATAGGACGTACATGGTAAATGGTAGAGAATTGAGGAATGCAGTTGAACAGAGGGATCTAGGAATAACTGTGCATAGTTCCCTGAAGGTGGAATCTCATGTAGATAGGGTGGTAAAGAAAGCTTTTGGGGTGCTGGCCTTTATAAATCAGAGCATTGAATATAGAAGTTGGGATGTAATGTTAAAATTGTACAAGGCATTGGTGAGGCCAATTCTGGAGTATGGAGTACAATTTTGGTCGCCTAATTATAGGAAGGATGTCAACAAAATAGAGAGAGTACAGAGGAGATTTACTAGAATGTTGCCTGGGTTTCAGCAACTACGTTACAGAGAAAGGTTGAACAAGTTAGGTCTTTATTGTTTGGAGCGCAGAAGGTTAAGAGGGGACTTGATAGAGGTCTTTAAAATTATGAGCGGGTTAGACAGAGTTGACGTGGATAAGCTTTTTCCATTGAGAGTAGGGAAGATTCAAACAAGGGGACATGACTTGAGAATTAAGGCACAGAAGTTTAGGGGTAACATTAGGGGGAACTTCTTTACTCAGAGAGTGGTAGCTGTGTGGAATGAGCTTCCAGTGGAAGTGGTGGAGGGTGGTTCGATTTTATCCTTTAAAAATAGATTGGATGGGTATATGGACGGGAAAGGAATGGAGGGTTATGGTCTGAGTGCAGGTAGATGGGACTAGGGGGAAGTATTTAAAAAAAAAAAAAAAACATTTAAAAAAAATGTTCGGCACGGACTTGAAGGGCCGAGATGGCCTGTTTCCGTGCTGTAATGGTTATATGGTTATATGGTTATATGGTATAAGGAAAAAAAGTTGTTCAGAGTGAGTTGTTAACCAACTATAAATATGTGGATTTCAAATATGTTTGAAACATTACACCTAGAAGAGATAAGACTCCTCCTAGCAGGTAAACCAGATCACTTCCACCTGACGTGGTCTGCATTTATAGAATTATTACAAACATAGGGTGCAAAAGTACTTTAAAAAAAATAAAAAATTGAGGTCGGGTAAGGGGGGATGATAGTTGAAGAGTTGGTATGTCCTATTTACGTAATGCTCAAAAAAATATTTGTTTTTCTTTTTTTTTCCTCTCTCTCTTTCTCTTTTTTATTCCTAGGGCCTATTTCTTAACTCTTTTTCTTTTGTTTTTAATTTCGCTCTTATAGGGTTGTTACATTTTCTACACTTTTCTACACTTTCACTTTTTCCTTCACTTTCTTCTTTCTTTCAATCTTTTCTTTTTCTAGTGTAAAAAAATAAATAAAGGGAGTACATTAATTGTAAGAAGATACAAATGACGAGTATTAATGTATGTGGTTGTAATGTAATGTACTTCTAATAAATAAAAATTAAAAAAAAAAAAAAAAAAAAAAAAAAAAAAGAGTGAGTTGTTAAAAGTTCCACCAGGTGGAGGAGAGTATTAGTTGAGGGGAAATGATTGGGCATCTGTTCAAGGAACAAATGGAGGACACTGAGGATGTTGAATTCTAAAGTGATGGTGTTTAGAGGGACCTGGGTGCCCCAAATATGAATCAGTTAAACTAAACATGCAGGTCCAACGAGCAATTGAGGAGACAAAATGTAAATTCAATTTTACTATAACAGGATTTAAGTAGAAGAGAAGAGCTGCTTTCTTTCAAAGTTGATGGAGCCCCGGTGAGCTTGTCTGGAAAAGTGTGCACGTCTGGTCTAGTACAAAAGGAACAACATTCCTATGAAAGAGTGTAGCAAGTTTTCATCAGATTGATTCCTTGTGTGGTGTACGGTGCCCTCCATAATGTTTGGGACAAAGACCCATAATTTATTTATTTGCCTCTGTACTCCACAATTTGAGATTTGTAATAGTAAAAAGCACATGAGGTTAAAATGCATATTGTCAGATTTTATTAAAGGCCATTTTTATACATTTTGATTACATCATGTAGAAATTACAGCAGTGTTTATACATAGTCCCCCCCATTTCAGGGGACCATAATGTTTGGCACACAGCAATGTCATGCAAATGAAAGTAGTTATGTTTAGTATTTTGTTGCATATCCTTTGCATGCAATGACTGCTTGAAGTCTGCGATTCATGGACATCACTAGTTGCTGGGTGTCTTCTCTGGTGATGCTCTGCCAGGCCTGTATTGCAACTATCTTTAGCTTATGCTTGTTTTGGGGCTAGTCCCCTTCAGTTTTCTCTTCAGCATATAAAAGGCATGCTCTATTGGGTTCAGATCAGGTGATTGACTTGGCCACTCAAGAATTGACCATTTTTTAACTTTGAAAAACTCCTTTGTTGCTTTAGCACTATGTTTGGGATCATTGTCTTGCTGCAGAATGAAGCGCCTGCCAATGAGTTTTGAGGCATTTGTTTGAACGAGCAGATAGAATGTGTCTATACACTTCAGAATTTATTATGCTACTTCCATCTGCAGTTCAGGTAATTGAAGATAAGTGAGCCAGTATCTTCAGCAGACATACATGCCCAGGCCATAACACCCCCACCACCGTGTTTCACAGATGAGGCGGTACGCTTTGGATCTTGGGCAGTTCCTTCTGTCCACCATACTTTGCTCTTGCCATCACTGATATAAGTTAATCTTCGCCTCATCTGTCCACAAGACCTTTTCCCAGAATTGTGGTTGCTCTTTTAAGTACTTCTTGGCAAACTGTATCCCGGCATCCTATTTTTGCGGCTAACCAGTGGTTTGCATCTTTCAGTGTAGCCTCTGTATTTCTGTTCATGAAGTCTTCTGTGGACAGTGGTCACCTAACATGTGAAGAGTGTTTCTGATCTGTCGGACAGGTGTTTGGGGATTTTTCTTTATTATAGAGAGAATTCTTCTGTCATCAGCTGTGGAGGTCTTCCTTGGCCTGCCAGTCACTTTGCAATTAATAAGTTCACCAGTGCTCTCTTTTTTCTTAATGATGTACCAAACAGTTGATTGTGGTAAGCCTAAGGTCTAGCTGATATCTCTAACAGTTTTACTCTTGTTTCTCAGTTCATAACGGTTTCTTTGACTTTCATTAGCACAACTTTGGTTCTCATGTTGATAAAATTTCCAAAGGTGATGGAAAGACTAGGTGCTGAGAGCTCTCTTATACCTGCATTAAGGAGGCAATTAAACACACCTGAGCAATTACAAACACCTGTGAAACAATGTGTCCCAAACATTATGGTGCCCTGAAATGGGGGACTATGTATAAACACAGCTGTAATTTCTACATGGTGGAATCAAAATGTATCAACATGGCTTTTAATTAAATTTGACAATGTGCACTTTAACTACATCTGATGTTTTCTATTACAAATCTCAAATTGTGGAGTACAGAGGCAAATAAATAAATGATGGGTCTTTGCCCCAAACATTATGGAGGGCACTGTATATGCTACATGAGGAGATATCAAGCCGAATGGATCCATAAAGATATGTCGAGAAGAATGAGAGGTAATCTCATTGAAAAACGTAAAATACTTAAGGGCTTCAACAGGGCCGATGCAGAATTGTGTTTCCCATGGCTGAGGTGAGTAGTACAAGGGATATCAGCCTCGTAATAAGGGGTCAACTAATTTGGTTTGAGATGAGAAGAAATTTTGATGTTGGATGTCAGATTGAGTCGACGATAGTTAATAAGGCACGCCACTTTGCTTTTCATTGGATGATAGTGGTCTACTTAAAGCAAGTGGGAATGGTTTCGGAAGTGGTTAAAGGTGTCTACAAATGTCTACAAATACTTATGCCAGCTTGTACACACAGGTCAGGGAGACACAGACCAATATTTCAAGATTTAACTGATACATATTAATGATATGCTTAATCCACACTATTCTGTGTTTATTCAAGAGGGGAAAGATTATCAGCGCATCATACATTCCAATCACTTCAGGAGTGCTGCATGATCACTCAGAGAACCATTTTGGTTCAAAATGTCCACATAAGCATTTTCCTTTTACCTTTTTATCAATTAATCATGGTTCTTTCATCTGTGTAAATAGAGTTGGAATGAAAAGAAGTTCATTTTGAGTAATTTGGGCCATGCCAGCTAATCAATATGATGAACTAATTGATTATAAATGCTAACTGACAACTTACAGAAGTCAAGTAATTGGGCTTTAGAATGTAAGAACATTAGAAACAGAACTATGAGTAGGACAGCAGTTAAGCTTTGCACAATAATAAGTCATTGAATTACATTGTGACCAAAACAATAGCTTTGGAGTTACTTCTGAAAGATCGCGTTGATGAGTTTTTTTTTTAAATTAGTACCAAAACAAAAGTTAGAAAAATTAGGGTAACAAAAATAAGTTCCAAACGGAGTTAATACAGCAAGCAAACAGAGGGTAAAACATTTTTTAAAATCTTTAAAGTTTAAAATTTGCCTAAAGTGTAAGCTACCATGAATGTTAAAGTGCATTAACAGCACAATTCTTTGGGAATAAATGCTTTGGAGTTCAAATCTGGTTCAGATAGATATGAATCAGTTTTATCTGTGGACACTTGTTGCAGAAACCAATTTCAGAATACATCTACAACAGAGAAGCTATTTAGATTTGTATATCAAAATGCATCCCCTGTATTGAAGGCTTGCTTTGAAATCTATTTGAGTCTTCAAAGAGAACCCAAAGTTAACCCATTGAACCTGATCAGTAATGTAGTGCCTTATGGGAATGGGCCTCTTCCATCAGCACAAACTCTTGTATTCTACAATGGTTTGCCAGTTTGTTCGCCGTTAAAAAAGACTGTTTAATTATTAGTATTTTCTGATTTTACTATAAATGTTATCCAAATAAAAACAGTAAATGGCCAATAGTTTTGATAGAGAAAAATAAAGTAAATAATCAAGATTTTTCATCAATAAACTTTTCTCATTTCAGATGAAATAAAAATCAGAGCAATAGAATAGTCTTGTAGCCTCTGTTCTTGAATTCCAAATGTTTGATGCAATGAAAGGCATTGATAAATCAAATACCTTAAGCTATGTTTTAATGTAGAAGTTGCTGTTGATAGTTGGATGGAGTAACAGTGAAACTTTGTACTTCAAAGTGGTTCTGTATGAGACTGTTACCTTGAATGGTAAAACAATCTCATTAAATGATTCCTGTCCACACCCTCCATCCATGACTATCTCTCTCACTCTCACATGCTTCCTCACAGCCATCAGGCTATTAAATTCGCCAACAAACAGACTCTGAACTGTAACAGCCTATTACACTTTATCTGCTTATTTATGTGTATGTTGAACTGAACTGTTCTGTCTTTTTGATTACAATATTCTGTTGTGCTGCAGCAAAGCAAGAATGTCATTGTCCTATCTGGAACACATGACAATAAACTCTCTTGACTTGACTTGACTACACTTACAAACACACTCATGCACACACATTTCATAATCATACTTTATCATAATCATAATCATACGTTATTAGCCAGGTATGTTTTGCAACGTACAAGGAATTGCGAGGATTTACAGCAATTCAGATGATTCACCTAGGGAATACAAGGCTGTTTTCTTCGTTCAGGAATGATAAATGATAAAATGGTCACCTTTTAAAGACAAGGGGAAATAATCATATATTCTGCACCTATTTATAATGTGCATTTAACCAGTTTCAACTTAGGTAGAAGCTATCTAAAAAAAAACAACAATTGACAGTAAAAGTGCTTTGAATAATACCATTTGGGCTTTCCGTCACTTCAAAGGATCATTATTACATTTGCCTAACCACTGAGGAAGGGCAAATGCAATATGCAAAAATATTTTCTATTACTTCTTATTAACAAAAGTACAATTTGGTGATTCTTCACTGAAAGAAGTCAGGCATTCGTGAGGAGAGAAAAAAAAGTATAGGCAAATTTATTTACCCAGTTTGTCAATTGCGAAACTACAAAGTTACATTATTTATTACACAACCTTAAACAAAATGAGCATGCCCGTTCTTTCTGACTGAAAGAGTCATCTATCACATCTGCGCCTGACCTAAATTGACTTTGACTGAGTGAAAATGCTTATTTAGTGTAATTCACTGTGATTCATTGTA
The DNA here is from genome assembly GCA_038087875.1 of Malacoraja senta. NCBI lineage: Eukaryota > Metazoa > Chordata > Chondrichthyes > Rajiformes > Rajidae > Malacoraja > Malacoraja senta. The sequence continues at coordinate 36,424 of JAXLNO010002331.1, forward strand.
CCTGCATAGCTTGGTTGCTGGTTATAGTTTACTGCATTCCCTTAGGAGGCAGAGCATGAACAGTCTGGGTTGCCCAATTGAAGGATTGTTGACTGTCAAAGGTTACAGTAAGCCGGTGGTTAAGTTACTGATCCAGAAGACCAGAGAGCAGAGACAGATGGTGCATTCAAATCCCAATATTAGGGACGCAAAATTAAATCCAGTACATAAAAATAATCTGAAAAATAAAGCTAGTCAGGAAGGGTGACGGGGAAACCACTAAATTATTGTTAAACTAAAAACAACATGTTCAGAAATGTACAGTTTCAGCAGGCAAACAGTTTTTCATTGTATCCCAATACACAACCAATAATCAACCAATGCCAACACCATTCCGATCTATATGTGGTCACGGACCTACAACAATGTGTTTAGAGTCATAGAGGCATAGAGTGACACAGCGTGGAAACAGGCCCTTTTGCCCAACTTGCCCACACCAGCCAACATGTCCCAGCTACATTAGTCCCACCTGCCTACGTTTGGTCCATATCCCTTCAAACTTGTCCTATCCATGTATCTGTCTTACTGTTTTTAAAACGTTGTGATAGTCCCAGCCTCAACTACCTCCTCTGGCAGCTTGCTCCATACACCCACCACCTTTTGTGAAAAAGTTACCCCTCAAATTCCTATTAAATCTTTTCCCCTTCACTTTAAACCTATGTCCTCTGGTCCTCGAATGATTTGATTCTTAACTGCCCTCTGAGATGGTCATTTAGTTGAAGGACAATTAGAAATGGATAATAAATTGCAGCCTTGCCATTGGCAGCTACATCCAGTGAAAGAATATACATATATATATATATTTTAAATTATTCACACAATATAGGCAATACGGACAATGCCAGCATTTATTTGCATTCCTAATTTCCCTCATGAAGCCAATGGTGAACTATCATCATGAATTGCTGGAATCTAAGTGATGAAAAGGGGCATTCAAGCACATCCAAATGAATATACTCCATGGAACTCTGGAACTCTTGACCTCAAAAGATAGTTTACTCAGTCTTTGAACATTCTTAATGCAGACATGCGGAGGGGGGCAGGATGTACCTTATGTTACATGTGGATGGGACATGCCTTCCTGCCATTTACAATGGCCTTCATTATGCTCACAATGAATGGACTCCATGTTCTCCGTGCAGGTTTCTCCTTCTCCACTTTGCATAATGATGGGCCAAGGATTCCCCAAAGTTGGTGGGGGGGTCTTGCATTTTCAATAAAGCTTTCAGAACATCCTTGAATCTTTTTCTCGGTTCTGGTAATCTCCTCTTGAGACAGGAGCTCAGTATAGTATGTCTATTTTGGGAATCTGGTGTCGGGCACAGACATAGTGCGATCACACATTTGCCTGAGTTAAATTCCATTTGCCACAACATTGCACAATTACTAATTTATTAATATCTCTTTTTAATTACATGCTGCATCTGCAATTCTCATGACACCACCAATTATCATGTCAACTTGAATACATGGCAAAACCATCATCTAGGGCACTACCAAATGCAGGAAATAGTTAAGGTCCCCAGCCAAATGCTTGCAGGACATCACTGATAACAGGGATACAGTGGTGTGATGGTTAAGTTACTAGGACTGGCATCCAGAGGACTAGGCTATTGCTTCAATGACATTAGTTTGAATCCCACCATGGCAGCTGGGGAATTTCATTTCAAGTAATTAAATAAATCAGGCTTTCTTAAAAAAATAAAGCTGGTCTCAGGACAAGAACCATAAAATCACCAGATTGTTTGGGGGAAAAAAACTCCCACCTGTTTCAATAATATCCTTTAAGGAAGATATACTGCTCATATACTTAACTCATCTGATCTACATCTGACTCCAGACCCACATATGATAACTTCCATTCAGGGGCAATTACACATGGATAATAATGGGCAATATTGTCAGTGCCATCCTATAAATGAATGTCAATGAAAAATTATGTCCATGTGTTAATTTGTCCTTCCCTTTGTCACTTGTCACCCAGGCAATTTCCTAAAACATTTAAAATATTTGCGTTTGTGATTTTCAATTCTGACACCGTTTTTAAATGATGGAGTATATAAGATACCACCATAGATTGAAATAAACATTGAAAACATCCCCTTCTGCTCCTTTAAGCCATCCCCTTTAAATAAAAATTAACAATGTTGAATTTCCTCATTCAATTTAAAATGTTTAAGTCACATATTTAAAATGAGAGCAGAGAATATTTGAGTGTGACATTAAACCTGAAATATGAGGAAAAGGATTCATAACAATCTTCTGAAATCTCTTAGCACCCTGTCATCACCCCCAACTTGCAAATGCCCACCAATTCAACAACTTTCAAGTTTCATCCTGGAGAGAACTTTGTTTTATAAAGATTTAATGCCTAGACTGTGGTGTTATTAACATGATAAAGTGGACCCTAACACAGATTTAAGCAACATCTCTGAAAAAAGTATGTTTTAATTCCATTAGAAATTTCTCCTGTAAGATTGTTACAGTGGCGCAGCATAAGAGTTGATGCGTTACAGCGCCAGAGACCCGGGTTGGATTCTGACTACGGGTGCTGTCTATACGGGGTTTGTACGTTATCCCTGTGACCACATGGGTTTTCTCTGGGTGCTTTAGTTTTCTCCCGCACTCCAAAGACATACAGTTTTGTTGTTTAATTGGGCATGGTAAAAAATTGGAATTTGTCCCTAGTATGTAGGATAGTGCTATGTACAAGGTGATCGCTGGTCAGCGAGGACTCGGTGGGCCGAAGAGCCTGTTTCCACATTGTATCTTTAAAGTCTAAAAACTAAAGTAAAGTTTAAAGACTAAGAATGAGGATAATGGGAATTGTATTTTGGGGGCAGTCCCAGAAGAGATTAGTTTAGGAAATACATATTCTATTGAAATATGTTGTAAATTATTTTGCCATTCAAGCCGTTAAAAATATTCTTCCCTGTAAATCACGAATTAACCTCCCCACACATTCTGTTTTCTTTACAAAAATGATTGCAAGATTCAGGTACACTAATAAGAAGCCAGCCGAATTACTAAACCGCTCAATCTTATTACTGGAATTCAGACAACTGGGATTAGTTTTCTCGTTTTCATTGTGCTTCAGAGCAGAACAATTGTTCCATTTTCTGTTTTTCATGTAGTCATCTTAGAAAGAGACAAAACACCATGAATCAATATCAGTTATATTTGTCTTTCCACCTAATTTACTGATCTTCTGATTTAGCTGCAAGGATTGGTAAACCTTTTAGAACAACTACATTCTGACCCGAATGCACATTCGATTATTCAGAAATATATACAATATGCAAGTTTTATTTGGCAATATAATGATTCCCATTCTAGGGTGAACTTTTGGGAAAGAATGAAGCCCTACTTGAAATGAGATAACACCTACAAGTTCAAAAAAGATTGCATTTCATATCAATAACAACCAGTAGTTTTTGGTGTCACTAGCCAAGGCTGTAAGTAAATTGTGCAACAGTAACATTTATGTAGTGCTAGGCATTTATATACAGTAGTGCTAGGTGTAACGACATTCAAATCATGCTAAGTAACAAAATGTAAACAAACCCTTTTGAAGTATAAGTCTCAATAGTTAGTATTACATTTAAAGATATAATACTATCTGCCAAACAAAAGTTAACAAAACCCTTGAGCAATAAATATTAACGTCTCATGTTAAGCCAACGCCACAGTAGAAATCCCTTGTTAATTTAAGGTTGAGGGCTGAGGAACTTCAAGCTAAATGGCACCTTCCATCAAATGCTGGGATTACAAAATTCCAAGCCTGGTGCCAGTCTAAAGCCATCTGTGCATCAAACTGACTCAAATCAGATTAGACAGGTGTAAACACTGACTAAGTTAAATCCCCTCATTCAGTGTTATCCTAAGGAAATTTATATCTTTCTTAATCTAAGACTTTAATGGATTGCATGTACAGAAGATGATGGGTTTTAAGGTGAAGAGTTTTCATTGTTCTGATAACACTGTGAGCCTGTATATGAATGTGTAGTGCCTGATTTTCTGTTGCCTAATCACTGAAAACATTTGTAAATAACGTCGAAGTACATTTGAAGTGGTAACCTGCAGAAACTGTAAAACGGGCTATATGCCAGTTTAGACAGCAAAAGCATGTGGAAAGTACACACCGATCACCTCACAATGATTGGATTGTTTTAAAACTCTACAATCCAATTGTCTGTCCAGCTTGTGTAGGAAGGAATTGCAGATGCTGGTTTAAACCAAAGACACAACAAGCTGGAGTAACTCAGCGGGTCAGGCAGCATCTCTGGAGAAAAGGAATAGATAACATTTCGGATCGAGACCCTTCTTCGGACCCTGAGGTCTGAAGAAGGGTCTCGACCCGAAATGTCACCTGTTCCTTTTCTCCAGAGATGCTGCCTGACCCGCTAAATTACTCCAGCTTTTTGTGTCTTATCATTCTAGCTTGATATTTTTTATCAGAAAACTATAGGAAAGGAAGCTTCAAGCTAATCCCATCCTCATTGAGGATGGTGTACAACTTATGGACAAAGTAGAGGGATCTAAATACCATGGTACACAAAAATGCTGGAGAAACTCAGCGGGTGCAGCAGCATCTATGGAGCGAAGGAAATAGGCAACGTTTCGGGCCAAAACCCTTCTTCAGACTGATCTAAATACCATGTTCAGCCAGAAGTGCCAACCAACTCAGCTTCCTCCAGCAGTCCCTGCATCAGGTATTTTGAATCACTCCTTATGAAGTCAAGAATCAACAGAGCAGTGGACGTGGCAAAGGATGCAGGACCACACAATGTCTTGGGTGTACTGTTGAAGAAGGGAATTCCAGAAATGCATGGGCTCTAGCTTGGCTGTTTCAACACATTTAATTCAATTAAATTCACTAAATACTAATTTGTTTATCCAGGTATGTCCTGTACACTAAATGCTGGACAAATCCATTTGGCTAATTGCCACCTAACTCTCTACATTTGCTCATCAACATTGTGATTCAGGAAGCATTAATACCAATAATCAGCTTGCTGATGCTCATTTCGGAATCCGCCATGGGTTCTTGTCTCCAAGGCTTACTCAAACCTTCATTCAAACCTTGACAAAATAATTTAATCCTGGATGTGCATCAGAGGGATTGTACAGAGGACCGGTACAGACGATGGTATCAATGAACCTGGTAAAACTTGTCAATGGGAATCAAGAGGGAAGATCTCCATTGATTGCAATCTCACTTGACAGAAATGAAGATAAATGTGGTGTTTGATGGTCAATTAACCCAACCTTAGGACCTTGTAGGGGGTTTTCAGGACAGAGTCCTGGGCTCAGCCATCTTCATCTCCATCATGCATGATCTTCCTTCCCTAATAAGATCCTTGAAAAAGGTGTAATGTTTTCTGATGATTGCCCAAATTTTAATTCAATTTGCAATATGAAAGACATTGAAGCATTCTATGTCTGCATGCAGCAAGACCAGGGCTACTTTCAGGCACTGATGCTTAACGTCAGGCAATAACCATCTCCATTACGAAAGCCTATCCATTTGTTACAATCAACTACTTTAACATCACCAGGTTCCTCACCATCAATGGCTTGGGGGTTATCATCGAGTAGAATATACTGTGGCTACAAAAGCAGATTGAAGATGGGATGAAGAAATTCAATCTTTCCACCAGGGGCACATCATATCTGCAATGTTCATCATCAACAAAATCCACTGTATGTAAATCTATCTCAACACCATTGCCAAATCCCAAGGCCTCTTTTGTAGAGTTTCTGCCAGAGTCCCAGGTTCGATCCTGACTACAGGTGCTGTCTGAACGGAGTTTGTACATTCTCCCCGTGACCATGTGGGGTTTCCCTGGGTGCTCTAGTTGCCTCCCACACTCATATAGGTTTGTAGATTAATTGGCTTCTGTAAAAATTGAAAATTGTCCCTAGTGTGTAGTGTGTGCTTGTGTAATGGAATCGTCGGTTGGCTCGGACTCGGTGGGCCGAAGGGCCTGTTTCCATGCTGTATCTCTAAACTGAATTATACTAGGGAGAACAAGAGAACATTATGAAATTGGAGCAGGTGTAGTTAATTCAGCCCCTCAAGCTGTAGATTCTCCTTCAAGCCATTCACCATCTTAAACTGAAAATATATTGCTGATTTCATAATTAGACTAAATCCTGGACAATAGACAATAGACAATAGAATTCCTTAACCAGCAGTAGAGTCGGAAACCCTTCAGAAGGACTTCAGGAGATCAATCTGATGGTTTGCCTCCACCTTTTCAATGAAAGTGGAAAGGCTAACTAACTCCCATATTCTGTAAAGCTGCAATAATTTTTATTTTTTTTTCTAATTCACGGCATAAATACATGCTGGCAGACATTTCGACCAGATACTGCTCATGCCAGCCCAATTTGAAAGAGATGTGCAGATGAAGAATCTGCTAAAAGTTACATGTTTGTTTACTGAAGAACTTCCTTTCAATCTTCTGAAGAAGGGTTTCGGCCCGAAACGTTACCTATTTCCTTCGCTCCATAGATGCTGCTGCACCCGCTGAGTTTCTCCAGCATTTTTGTGTACCTTCAACTTCCTTTGAATCTTCTTTTCAGAGTTGACATTCTGAATTCACACAAGTGAAATGAAATCTTTGGTTCTATGAAACACTATATTTACAATAAATATACGTAACAGAACATACACTAAAAATGTATTTTAAAATAATTGTTATCATTTTCAAACTGCAGCCCCAAGCTCTGGAAAATGACTCTACCCCAGTGGTAGAGAACAAATGCAGGATATTTCCATTTATCAATGACTTTGTGAAATGAATGAAGGTTCCTCAGGGATCAGATTCCACCACCCTAATCTTATGCAATTTATTAGTCCTATGTGGTGATGCATAAGTACACATGGAGAGTAACAAAGAGCAGCTAAAACAGGAAGGCAAGTGTTGTAAGTGATAAAGTTTAACAAATTAAGCCAATGACTTTAAGTTTCAGATTAATACCTAACAAGATGTTCCTGTTTCACAAGTAATGAATATTCCACGAACAGCAAGGGAGTGCTGTCTGCTGTTTGATGTCACTGACATTGAAAATTTAGGAGAGCAGAAATTTCATCATTTTTCATTTGTATGCAAATTTGCCTGTTACACAAATTAACCCTTGAACCCCATGTCACTTCTCATCTGGAGGAATTTACTTGCAAGCATCACACAGTGAAGTCTTGTTATGATCGCAGGGTCATCAGGGCTTCCCTCTGCAAAGGAGGGCCAAAGTCACAAAGCCAGGTTTTGTTTACCCTCATTATTTGTGGATAAAAGAGTAATTGCAACAGAGGCACGTTGTAAAATGCACATCTGCAATGCTGACTCCTGTGTACCATCGTAATTGGAATGCAAAATGCAACTGTACCTCTTTCAATAGTGTGTTTTGTGCTAATCACTTCCACTAGCTTTAAGGTGAAAACATCAGGACAATACACAAATCCTATTACTCTTCCTTTCAGCTATGAAGTCTTCAACTCTGAAAGTCTTTGTTATTTATCACCTTAGACAAATGCCACTATCTGCATGAGAAGGCCAGAATAGGCTGATTGAGCTTTTCTAATTGATGTGGATTTAATTATGCTAATTTGGCCAGCTGTAAAGCGTTTTCAGTTTGTGCATAATGTGACCAGCAAATACAGGTGTCCTTTTACTGGAGTTGCTTAATATTTAACCTCATCATTTTTATAGAGGATAGGGATTCAATACAAGGGTTAACAAGCACGGCATTTGGTGTGTGTGGGTCTTTATGGCGTGCGTGACCAATGGCAATGAAATTACAGTCAGCCACTTTGTAAATACACACAATGCCTTTCTAAAACATTTTGAATCTCTTTTCCCTTTTCATTTTTGCAGCGATTTACTCAGAGTGGGGAAAAAAAATAACAGTAACCCAAAGGCCTAGAGCAAGTCAATTCATACAAGAGGAGTAAATAGGACAAGATTAACTCCATCAATATATATACAGTTGACAGTAGAGGGCATTCTGTTGGTTCCATTTAACCCACTTTAGAACTTGCAAGCGTACAACATTCAAAGTGTAACCTGATCAGAAAAAAAATCTTTAAAACTTTAATAATTGAGGCAGGTTCCAGACTGAACCACACTGAATGATATCCGCCTCTTGAAATTATAGAGAGGGAGAAAAATATGTAGGGGTTAAGCCAAAATTCGAATGTATACTGTAAAGCCTTAATGGTGAGGTTCAGAAACATGGATTTAAAAGTTTATTCCAATATGCTTGTTAAGCAAGTTTAAAGACAATGAAATGCAGGTTTCATCTGTGGTTCATTTACAGAATGTGAAGTAAGTGCCAAATGTTATAGTTTACACATTAGATTGCAGAAAGTCATGTCTTATGAGCAAACAGCAGAGGCCGAAACTGCACTTCTGTGCCTTCCGTTCTTCATTTTCATGCTTATTTATATATACATACAAATTACAAAACAAAATCCTCAGTCCCTTGTGCTTGCTTCACTATTCAATAAAATCAAAGACTATAATCTTTACTCTGCATTCCTGCTTACCCCTGTAATCTTCTATCTCTTTGATTGTCAAAAAGCAGTGTACCTCTGACAAAAAGTTTTGAAATGTCTGCGTTCACTGCTCTTTGAGCACGAGAGCTCCATAGATTCACGGCCCACTAAGAGGGAAGAAAAATCACCTCATCTGTTTCAAATCGGGGACCTCTTATTTTTTTAACAGTGAACCCGTATTCTATTTTCACCAAGAAGAGAAAACATCGTCTCCATATCCATCCTGTGAACATCCCTTAGAATCTCCAGTGTGTCACACAGGATTTTGCTTAGCATCAGCAAAATGGAAGGTGTTTAAAATGCGTAATAATTTTATATTCCTTTGTGTAATCTTATCAAATGTGCTGCTATGCAAGAAATGAATATCTTCATTATCTCAATCATAGGAACTTCTTTTTTTCATATGATTGAGAGAAATTAGTTCTTAAGGAAGTTGTGACTGAACAATTACAGTCCAAATACCTTTCACCATATTGCACATTGATGGAAGAGAATAAAAAAATATATATAGAAGAAATAAAATTCTAGATTGCAATCCTATTTCATAAAGAAGCATTGGATTAATTTCCCTGCATAAATCTCGTCTACTTTTAATTAAGGAGCAATTTTGCACCAATACAAACAATATGCTATAGTCAGAAGGGCCCCGAGCCGAAACGACGCCTGTCCATATCCTCCAGATTTGCTGCCTGACTCACTGAGTCATTCCAGCACTTGCAAGATTCCAGCATCTGCAGTTCTTTGTGTCTGTTGCTATAAAGTCATTTTACTTAGTACTGAAATTATATTGATGAAAATGCTTGCCGAAACATTGAGGAAGGAATTGCCATGATATGAAAATGTAATGTTGCTTAATTAATTTAAATTGTTAATGTTATATTTACTACCTTCAACTTATTTTTCTCTTGACCATTAGGTGACTGGCCTCTAGAGGAACTATAGGCCAAGTATGAAGTGACCCCAGATCGCCAATTGATGAGCAGTAGGTTGATGGAAACCATACAGCAGCAATCTCCTCTGTCTTAGAAGCAATAGTCCGCACATTTTTTTCAAGGCATATCCTCATCACAGAACTCTTTTGTAAAAATAAGTTACAACAATTATCATATGTTGGGGATTCAGTAAGCAGAGGGGTTACTTTAAGAGGGTGTGGATAATGTGCAATTTCAAATCAGTCATCCATTGTGCTTCCAGTCCTTTGTTCCATTTCATTAACTTAATTGGTAACTATCAGTTTTCCCATTTGTCCAAACTGAACATTATACCACAATTTGCTTTATTTTCCTATGATTTTTTTTGCAATTTATTTCTTTTTCTATCTCCTGGTTTTCATAATGTAATTGAGTTTGGACTTTACTTCAGATACGCGCCCTTCGACCCACTGTCCGTGCCGACCAAAGTTCACTCCATACACTAGCACTATCCTATGCACTAGGGACAACTTACAATTTACAGAAGCCAATTAACGTCTTGGGAGAGTGGGAGGAAACCGGAGCACTCGAGAAAATTCATATTGTCACAGGGAGACCATACAAACTCCGTACAGACAGCACCCGTAGTCGGTATCGAACCCAGGTCTCTAATGCTGTAAGGCAGTCACTTCACCACTGCGCCACACTGGTTGATGACAGAAGATCTGATAGGTTGTTTAAGAAGGAACTGCAGATGCTGGAAAATCGAAGGTACACAAAAAAGCTGGAGAAACTCAGCGGGTGCAGCAGCATCTATGGAGCGAAGGAAATAGGCAACGTTTCGGGCCGAAACCCTTCTTCAGATCTGATAGGTTAAATTGTTTGCAGCTAGTGCTGCTATATACTGTGTTGAATGGACTTGTTTCTCTCAATAAAACTGAAAGTAGAAATTTGGTTAGATTCAGCCCTTTTAAAATTTGTAAAGTAGTAGGTGACACAAGTGCTAATACGATCCAATGAACATGATTGGGAGGAGGTTTATTTGGAGCATAAACTGTATAGAACACTAATTAGGTACATTTAACAGTTTATATTAACACACTACAGCAAGAATATATCTTTAGAGAGGGTTGGGAACATTTGTACAGATGTTGCTACTGTTGCAGAATTGTTACTTAAGTAAAGAAAATGCCTCAAGAATGATTGTTTTCTTTGGAACAAATGAGACTGAATAAATACTTAAATGAAATGTATAAAGTTAATAGAGGACAAGGCATGGTGCAAAAGGAGGAACTATGTCCCTGGTAAAAAACTATAATAACAAGTTATGTAAAGTTAAGGAAAGGAATAGAACGTAGACAAAAATGCTGGAGAAACTCAGCGGGTGAGGCAGCATCTATGGAGCGAAGAAATAGGTGACGTTCCGGGTCGAGGCCCTTCTTCAGACTGCTGTGGGAGTGAGGGGGGGGAGCAGGAAGAAGAAAGGAAGAGGCAAAGACAGTGGGCTGTGGGAGAGCTGGGAAAGGGAGAGGAAGGAGGGAGAAACCAAGGACTATCAATGGAGGTCAATGTTCATACCGCTGGGGTGTAAACTACCCAAGCGAAATATGAGGTGCTGATCCTCCAATTTGCGGTGGGCCTCACTCTGGCCATGGACAGAAAGGTTGGATTCAGAATGGGAGGGGGAGGGGGAGTTGAAGTGCTGAGCCACCGGGAGATCAGTTTGGTTAATGCGAACCGAGCAGAGGTGTTGGGCTAAGCGATCGCCAAGCCTGCGCTTGGTCTCACCGATGTAGAGCAGTTGGCACCTAGAACAGCGGATGCAATAGATGAGGTTGGAGGAGGTGCAGGTTAACCTCTGTCCGCACCTGGAAAGACTGCTTGGGTCCTTGGATGGAGTCGAGGGGGGAGGTAAAGCGACAAGTGTAGCATTTCCAATTTTCTAATACAATCCAATGAAAATGATTGGGAGGAGGCAAGGGAAAGTACCAGGGAAGGGGGTGGTTTGGGTTGGAAGAAACTAATTGACCAGGGAGTTACGGAGGGAGCGGTCTCTGCAGAAAGTTGAAAGGGGAGGAGATGAGAAGACGTGGCTAGTGGTTGGATCCCGTTGGAGGTGGTGAAAATGTTGGATGATTATCTGTTGTATGTGATGGCTGGTAAGGTGGAATGTGAGGACAAGGGGGTCCCTGTCCTTGTTATGAGTGGGGGGATGGGGAGTGTGAGTGGAGCTACGGGATATAGAGGAGACCCTGGTGAGAGCCTCATCTACAGTCGAAGGAATAGAACAGTGAGCTGTGTTTGTTTTATACCTGAAGGGTGCCTGCACAAAAGGGTAGAGGATATAGAAACCTCATCACACTTAACAGGCTTTAATGTACAAGATTATGGAAAACAAAATGAATTCGCTCCAACGTAGGCAACTGAAACCAAAAGCCAAAATGTCTCTGACTGATTCTAAGAAACTAACATAACTAACGTAGGCTGAATGGCATGTTTTTTTTCTAAATATTCCAAATTTTATTACTTCGGACGTTAAAAATACTGAATAGGTGTTATAAAGCTAGGAGCATTTCAGAACATTAAAATGGATTGGCCAGGGAATGCAAGACCTGGTCTACTAGCTGTAAGCCATTCTATACTAGCGCATGTTTGCAGCTATGGTATATATCACTTCAATGCCAACAATCTGCATTATTTTGGATAATTGGTTAGGTGGGAAGATGGTGGTGAAGACAACTATAGTTTCATTTTCAAAGTTTACGGTCAATGGCTGCCAACTCCAGGCTGAGCCAATCATCTACTCATTTTTATTCTAATTGCTTCTCATTGTTTTGACACAAGTCAGTATACGACAAATTGATGTTCACTAACTAAAAATAAACACAAAGGGCTGGAGTAACTCAGCAGGTCAGCCAGCATGTCTATAGGACAATGATAGTCCTATAAGGAAAAACGATAAGAAAGGAGCAGAATTCGGCCATTCAGCTCATCCCCAATGTGTTAGTCTCCACAACGGTTTGTGGCAATGAAAGCTGAAACAGAGATAGAAACATAGAAAATAGGTGTTGGAGTAGGCCATTCGGTCCTTCGAGCCAGCACCGCCATTTAATATGATCATGGCTGATCATCCAAAATCAGTACCCCGTTCTGGCTTTTTCCCCATATCCTTTGATTCCCTTAGCCCTAAGAGCTAAATCTAACTCTCTCTTGAAAACATCCAGTGAATTGGCCTCCATTGCCTTCTGTGGCAGAGAATTCCACAGATTCACAACTCTTTGGGTGAAAAAGTTTTTCCTCATCTCAGTTCTAAATGGCCTACCTCTTATTCTTAAACTGTGACCCCTGATTCTGGACCCCCAACATCGGGAACATTTTTCCTGCATCTACCCTGTCCAATCCTCTAAGAATTGTATATGTTTCTTTAAGATATGGGCGGGACAAAGACTGCGACTAACTAATGTTCCTTTCACTGATTTTATGAAATTGTGAATTTTGGACCAGTGGATAACTATGACGTTGTTATGTAATCTTTGCTTTGTTTTATGCAAATTTTGTCTGTACTTACACAATTATAGTTTTAATACCTGTCTTCTAACTCTTGAGCAAGCCAGTGAGATTCCAATGGAAATAGAAATGTATACTATTGGAGTGCGGGAAATGGGATAATTAAAAAAAAATGCATTATTTCCAATCCCTGAATTGCTTGCTACTACTCTTTTTACACTATATGCCATTATTGCTGATGGGAAAACAATAATCTTCGGTGCATTTTTTTGAAAATTGGCTACCTATTTGTGTTATTACTGGCAGATAGAAGGAGTGCTTGCCAAAGAGTGATTGAGCTGTATCAGCTTTTCCTGCTTATTAGGTGAAATTCTTTGCTATCCAAAGACCTCTAGCATCCTATGTGATACAAAGAAGACTCACTCCAACAACAAACCTGTCACTTGCCTCTTCAAGCAGTAGGAGCCAAACCGTGTACCCTAGAGCTCAAAAACAAATGTCCCAATTATTCTTCAGCTGTAAGACTGTGCAAAGGCATCTTAAAATACCATTGCATGGAG
>JAXLNO010002331.1:55000-65083 GCA_038087875.1 Malacoraja senta
GGCATGGAGTAAGGAGACACGTTGCAAGGTGGAGGGAACAGGAAATTCCAATGGTGGAGGAGATGAAACCTTTTTTTTAAAATATATCTTTGAAAGCTTTTAACATATTCGCCATGACAGTTGTATTAAGATATTGAAATTTGACAAGTTAAAAATCTATTTGACTATGTATTCACCCAGATGGAACACATGGGGTTCACAGCAAAAGTTGAAGTATAATTCTGCGATCAGAGTAATTAAACTAAAGCTAGTTCATGTGTTTGCCATGTGGCATTCATTACTGTGCTCAGAAGTAGTGCCAAGGAGAACAAGATGACTGAATAGGCTCTGGATATAAAAAAGGTTACATGAGCTACCAAATTTGATAAGTAGGTGATCTAAATAGCTACCAATGGTGAACCTTTTGATTTATTTTACATGTTTCACATAGCTTACCATGTAAGTGTAGATGGATTAAAAAAAAGTCTTAAATGAATATTGCAAGAGTTCAGAAAAATCAATTGCTCAACGCTGTCAATTCAGAAATTTGGGACTTGCAATTGACTAGATTGTACAGGAGGTTAGCACACTGCTCTTTTCAAATGTGTCCAATTAGTGCCTCTGATGCCAACCCCTTTGAAGTTTGTGGAGTCAGGTCGGTGGGAGTCAAAGAGTAGTGAGCATTTATTTACTCAAATGATATAATGTGATTTTTGCTTTCTCTCGAAATCGAGACAGTTCTCATTTGATTTACTTGTAATTGGCACTTGGTTCCTAGGCTGAAGGCAGCTTCTAAACCTTTCTGGGGAAGTGTTTGATGTTCTCCTGAGAGACAGCTTCAGATGATGTTCTGGGTTCATTGACAGTATAGAACAGGATGGGGGAAGGAGTAATCAGGAAGGGGGTCACCCAGTATCCTTACAAACATATAAGATCATGGTACATTCATTTTGAAATCAATGGATAAAATGTATGGGCACCATGCATTAATTCCAGCAAAGGTCACCTCATCTCGACACATTGGGAACTCAGGAAAATAAAACAAAATCTAACATGGTTTTAATTGCTGCACAATTAGATGGGTAACCACCAGTAGAGTTAGGGAAGGTAGACACAAAAAAATGGAGTAACTCAGCGGGAGAGGCAGCATCTCTGGAGAGAAGGAATGGGTGACGTTTCGGGTCGAGACCCTTCTTCAGACAGTAGAGTTAGGGAAGTGGGGCAGGAATCCTCTCGGGCTATCTCCCTTTCAAACAAGTATTCCAGTTTGGAAAATGTTGGGGAAATAGCCTCTCAGGGGCAAATAGCAGCAGCAGCAAGATTGCTGACTACTTGTCCGGCTCTGCTCTAAAGCAGGATCGGGCAAAGGTTAGATGAGCAACCTTGATGGGGGGCTCTACAGTCAGGGGCATGGACAGGCATTTCTGTAGCTGTGAGCGAGACTCCAGGATGGTGTGTCGCCTCCCTGGTGCCAGGGTCGAGGATATCTCAGAGCGGGCACAGGACATTCTGAAAAGGGAGGGTGATCAGACAGAGGTCATGGTCCATAATGTTACCGGTAACATAGGTAGGAAGACAGACGATGTCTCACAAAGAGAATTTAGGAAGTTAGGTAGTTGAAAAGCAGGACATCTTAGGTTGTAATCTCAGGCTGGCAGGTTTAGGGAATGCTGTGTGATGAGCGATATCGAGGCTCTATTCAGAACAAAGAAGGCATACAGTGCCCTCCATAATGTTTGGGACAAAGACCCATCATTTATTTATTTGCCTCTGTACTCCACAATTTTAGATTTGTAATAGAAAAAATCAGATGTAGTTAAAGTGCACATTGTCAAATTTTAATAAAGGCAATTTTTATACATTTTGGTTTCACCATGTAGAAATTACAGCAGTGTTTATACATAGTCCCCCCATTTCAGGGCACCATAATGTTTGGCACACAGCAATGTCATGCAAATGAAAGTAGTCATGTTTAGTATTTTGTTGCATATCCTTTGCATGCAATGACTGCTTGAAGTCTGCCATTCATGGACATCACCAGTTGCTGGGTGTCTTTTCTGGTAATGCTCTGCCAGCCCTGTATTACAGCCATCTTTAGCTTATACTTGTTTTGGGGGCTAGTCCCCTTCAGTTTTCTCTTTAGCATATAAAATGCATGCTCAATTGGGTTCAGATCGGGTGATTGACTTGGCCACTCAAGAAGAGACCATTTTTTACCTTTGACAAACTCCTTTGTTGCTTAAGCAGTATGTTTGGGACCATTGTCTTGCTGCAGATTGAACCGCCAGCCAATGAGTTTTCAGGCATTTGTTTGAACTTGGGCAGATAGGATGTGTCTATACACTTCAGAATTCAATATGCTACTTTACCATCAGCAGTTGTATCATCAATGAAGATAAGTGAGCCAGTACCTTCAGCAGCCATACATAGAGTCATAGTCATAGATTAATACATTGTGGAAACAGCCATTCGGCCCAACTCACTCACACCGGCCAACAATGTCCCTGCTACCTTAGTCCCACTTGCCTGTGCTTGGTCCATAACCCTCCAAACCTGTCCTATCCATGTACCTGTCCAACTGTTTCTTAAATGATGGGATAGTCCCAGCCTCAACTACTTCCTCTGGCAGCTTGTTCCATACACCCACCACCCTCTGTGTGAAAACATGACCCCCTCGGATTCCTATTAAATCTTTTCCCCTTCACCTTGAACCTGTGTCCTCTGGTCCTCAATTCCCCTACTCTGGGTAAAAGACTCTGTGCATCTACGCGATCTATTCCTCTCATGATTTTGTATACCTCCATAAGATCTCCCCTCATCCTCCAATGCTCCATGGAATAGAGACCCAGCCAACTCAACCTCCCTATAGCTCATACCCTCTGGTCCTGGCAACATCCTCGTAAATCTTTTCTGAACCCTTTCAAGCTTGACAATATCTTTCCTATAACATGGTGCCCAGATCTGAACACAATATTCTAAATGCGGTCTCAGCAACGCCTTATGCAACTGCAACATGACCTCCCAACTTCTATACTCAATACTCTGACTGATGAAGGCCAAAGTGCCAAAAGCCTTTTTGACCACCTTATCTACCTGCAACTCGACCTTCATGGAACCATGCACTCCTAGATCCCTCTGCTCTACAACATTACCCAGAGGCCTACCATTTTGTAGGTCCTGCACCTGTTTGACATTCCAAAATGCAACACCTCACACTTCTCTGTATTAAATTCCATCAACCATTCCTCCGCCCACCTGGCCAATCGACCCAGATCCTGCTG
Organism: Malacoraja senta; assembly: GCA_038087875.1. NCBI lineage: Eukaryota > Metazoa > Chordata > Chondrichthyes > Rajiformes > Rajidae > Malacoraja > Malacoraja senta. The sequence continues at coordinate 58,261 of JAXLNO010002331.1, forward strand.
CAATCATTCACAACCATCTTCACTATCTGCAAAACCACTAACTTTTGTATCATCAGCAAACTTGCTAATCTTGCCCTGTATGTTCTCATCCAAATCATTGATGTAGATGACAAACAGTAATGGGCCCAGCACCGAACCCTGTGGCACAACGCTAGTCACAGGCCTCCATTCTGAGAAGCAACCTTCTACCATCACCCTCTGCATCCATTCAGCTATCTGTCCTTGGATCCCATGATATCTAACCTTCCAGAGCAGCCTACCATGCGGCACCTTGTAGAACTCCTTACTAAGGTCCATGTACACAACATCTACAGTTCTGCCTTCATCAACCTTTTTGTTCAAGTCTTCAAAAAAATCAATCAGTTGTGTGACATGACCTCCCACATACAGAACTATGCTGACTGTCCCTAATCAGCCCTTGCCCATCCAAATGCCTGTTTATCCTACCCCTCAGAATACTCTCCAGTAACTTACCAACTACAGATGTTAAGCTCACCGGCCTATAGTTCCCAACATTTTCCCTGCAGCCCTTCTTGAAAAGAGGCACAACATTTATCACCCTCCAATCCTCTGGCACATCTCCTGTATTTAAGGACAACTCATAAATTTCAACAAGGGCTCCCGCAATTTCCTCTCTAGTTTCCAGCAATGTCCTCGGATATATCTGATCAGGCCCAGAAGATTTGTCTACTTTCAAACACGAGAGTACCTTCAGTACTTCCTCGACGGTAACCCTGACGCTCTCATGACACTTCCAGTGACTGCTCCAATTTCCTACATCCTACTGTCTTTCTCCTCGGTAAATACAGAGGAGAAATACTCATTGACGACCTTGCCCATCTCCTGTGGCTCCACACAGAGGTGACCGCTTTTATTGCTGAAAGGTCCCACTCTCTCTCTCTAGTTACCCTTTTCCCCCTAATGTATTTATAAAATCTTTTGGGATTGTCTTTTATGCTACCCGCCAGAGCTATCTCCTGGCCCCTTTTTGCCCCGCTGATCTTTTTTAGTATAATCCTTAGTTCCCGAAACTCCTCCAGGGATGCACTTGATCCCAGCTGCCTTTACCTGTCCCATGCATCCTTCTTGTTTTTGACTAACGTCTTAATTTCCCTCATTAGCCAAGCTTCCTTATGTTTGCCTGCTTTGCCTTTCACTCTAACGGGGACATACACATCCTGAGCTCTCTTCAGTACACTTTTAAAAACATCCCACTTGGCCGATGTTCTTTTCCCTTCAAATAACCTGCTCCAGTCAACTTGAACGAGATGACCCTCATACCCTCAAAGTTGGCCTTAACCCAGTTGAGCATTTTAACACGTGAACCCTCTCTGTCCCGATCCATAACTATCTTAAACCTTATCGAACTGTGGTCACATCCCAAAAGGCTACTCCATACATTTCATTAACACACTTCCCAATTTCCCAATACTAGATCCAGCGTTGCCCTCCAACGAATGGGGGCCTGCCCACATAATGTTTAAGAAAACTTTCCTGAGCACTTTTGAGGAATTGCACCCCATCTAAACCCTTCACGCTATGATTTTCCCAGTCTATATTGGGAAAGTTGAAATTTCCTACTACAACAACCTTATTTGACCTGCAGCTGTCTGCAATCTCCCGGCACATTTGCTCTTCTAATGCCCAGGCCATAACACCCCACCACCGTGTTTCACAGATGAGGTGGTATGCTTTGGATCTTGGGTAGTTCCTTCATACTTTGCTTTTGTCATCACTCTGATATAAGTTAATCTTCATCTCATCTATCCACAAGACCTTTTTCCAGAACTGTGGTTGCTCTTTTAAGTAGTTCTTGGCAAACTGTAACCCGATCATCCTATTTATGCGGCTAACCAGTGGTTTGCATCTTGCAGTGAAGCCTCTGTATTTCTGTTCATGAAGTCTTCTGTGGACAGTGGTCTTTCACAAATCCACACCTGACTCCTGAAGTGTTTCTGATCTGTCGGACAGGTGTTTGGTTTTTTTTTTTTAATTAAGGGAATTCTTCTGTCATCAGCTGTGGAGGTCTTCCTTGGCTTGCCAGTCCCTTTGCGATTAGTAAGACCACCAGTGCTCTATTTCTTTTTAATGTTCCAAACAGTTGATTTTGGTAAGCCTAAGGTTCGGCTGATGTCTCTAACAGTTTTATTCTAGTTTCCCAGTCTCATAATGGCTTCTTTGACTTTTATTGGCACAACTTTGGTCCTCATGTTGATAAACAGCAATAAAAGTTTCCAAATGTGATGGAAAGACTGGAGGAAAGACTAGGTGCTGAAAGGTCTCTTATACCTGCATTAAGGTGGCAAATAAACACACCTGAGCAATTACAAATGCCCGTGAAACCATGTGTCCCAAACATTATGGTGCCCTGAAATGGGGGGACTATGTATAAACACAGGTGTAATTTCTACATGGTGAAACCAAAATGTATAAAAATACCCTTTAATAAAATCTGACAATGTGCACTTTAACCACATGTGATTTTTTTAAATTACAAATCTCAAATTGTGGAGTACAGAGGCAAATAGATAAATGATGGGTCTGTTCCAAACATTATGGAGGGCACTGTATATCCTGCAATCAAGATGAAGAGTTTGACAAAATGCTTTAAGGACTCCATGGCGAAAATGTCTCACTGCTGAGTATGAGCAGGTACTTGTTTTCGCATCAGGTGTTCCTCTTCTGCTATTCTGATCAAAGATTTGCCCGTCTTGCCTCATCAAATTAATATTCAATAATTTATTTTCCTTTCTGGGCCAGCACCTGCTTATATTGGTTTAGATGAAACATGTTGCATGCAGTAATAAATACTGTGTCACTGTCAGACAGTATACACATTACATTCTGGACAATAGTTGCTTTCCTGATTATTTTTTTTTAAACCAAGAGCATGAAGGAAGTACATGGGCAGTATTATGCATATTGCTGCAAACAGGGGAAATGTCCTTTAAATCTGATGAAGCTGGATGCCTGTTCCAGAATATGCCATTGTCGTTTGTGTGCAATATCTTGCTACAGATTTTATCACCCGCAGGCCCTTTATCATCTTCTACTCTTTGACATCCATAATGGGTTGTTTGTAATGAGCAATGGGTTTTAATCTATTCTGTGCCACTTCACTCCCAGTACCATACCATCTGTTCAAGGTTGTCTTCTTCTACATTGCTTGAGATTTAATTCTACGCAAAATGCCATCCACCATACAGCACGTAAATTAGTAGTTCTAAATGCATAAACTGCACGCCAACTTACTGGGTGAAGTTGGAAAGACAATGCGGTTCATTATGAACTAGCAGATGCATTTGGGCTTTACAATAGCTAAATCAACCATCTTTATCCCCTGCTTTTTCATCCCCCGCATAGGATGAGTTCAGGAAAACCCTACTGCCTGTGTCTTGATCTGCATCAACAGTTTATTCCCGGCATTGCATGGAGTACAATGTGCAGAAGAAAATAACCAGTTTGCAGAAAAAGTTAAACAATAACTGTATCAAAATTCATGCTAGTGACATTTACAATGTGATTGAATCCCCATCAAAGTACTGAACAGTTATCTTATAATCTCAGGAAATGAAAATCAAACCCATTCACCGGTTCAAATATTAGCACTTCTTGTTTAACTTTTTCTGCACACTGTTTGTATTCTTTTGCACATTGTTCCCCATGCAATTGGGGGAGTAAACTTGTTTAAATGGTAGTCCTCAATGTGAATGACTTATAAACCTCCTGGACCCTTAAGCTAAGTGATAGCTAGTCAGAAAAATGCGATTTTGCAATCCCCTCCCAGATCCCCTATATGTACCAATGACTACTTTTACCTTTAATTATAAATTATACATTTGAGAGTACTGCAAAGCCCATCTCCAAAAAGAGTGCTAACTGCTAATTCTCCCTTCATTACAATGGATGTTTCTTTCTGAATGTTTGCTCATTTGTATATATTTGCTACCTGTCTGATCTCCAAGAATGTACTTAGCATCTGGCTGTCTGTTACTGTGGGTGAGCTAAAAAGAAAGGAGAAAAAAAATCTCATCCTGTAATCATTGGAAACCGGATAAACTAAACACTGGAGTGGAAAGGGAAGCCCTAGTTTTGTTTATAATATATATTCCACAAAAGCACCATTCTAGCCGGTGCTTATTTTTTCCAAATAAAATGCCAAAGATAATGAGTCAGGAAATCTTGTTGCAGCTTTATCGGACTTTGGTCAGGCCACATTTTGAGTATTGTGTGCAGTTCAGGTTGCTCCGTTACAGGAAGGATATTTAACCATGAGTTATAAATGAAGCAAAGAGACGTTGGCAAAATATCCTAACATCAGTTCTTGAGAAAAACTTTGACAGTTTGCTCAGATAAGTTAGCCAAAATGAGTCTGAAGAAGGGACTCGACCTGTAACGTCACCTATTCCTTTTCTCCAGAGATGGTGTCTGACCTGTTGAGTTACTCCAGCATTTTGTGTCTATCTTCGATCCAAAATTCATTTTGTGAAATCATTTTCCACAACATGAATCCCCAATCATTCTTGGTAGCCAAAAAGTGGACTTTAGTTCAATTTGTAAGAGATATTGAAAGAATACGGACTGCAATGTCCTAACTTTAAGAATGGCAGATTCTTAAAAGTGAATGAATCTAAATAGTCCTGTAGGTTCCTGAGCTTTTTGTTTCACTAACCTAAACTTAGGAGATTGTCTTACCTCCATCCACCACTGCAGTCAATGACAGTGTTAGTAATGTTGACAATGATCATATTTATAAAAGTAATGTCACATTATAAGAAATATTTTGGAATTGTATGTTTCTATAATGCTGACCTAAAATGAATGGGATCGGTCTAGATCATCATGTGGGACATTAATTGATCATTTCAAAACCCAATATTCAAAGCCTAGTGCAAAAAATCCATTTATTTCTCAGTTAAACCTTCAGGCTCTTTCAATTGATCACATTTATCCAAGAATCAATGTAATTGAAATGACCATCAGAAGCCAATGAGAATGTCTATGTAGTGACGTTAGCAGTCGGGACGGCTCAGTAATAACCCAGGAACAAAAACAATTAAGACAACGGTTGCAATTTCTTGATACATGTGGGAGAGCTTCCTAAATATATTCATAGAACTAATTGATGGGTTTTGGACTGGGTTCCTTTATTAAATTACATGAAAGGTTTCATCAGTGTTCTACTGTTGGAAATTAACTTCAAAGAATTTCGATTTTCCCACTCAGTATCAATAACTTATCCTATTTCAACTGGAGGGATGGAAAATGAAGAAGAATGATTATACCAGTAATTATTGTTTAAGGAACATACAAATAAATTATGTTAAGATCATTCTTACCCACTGCTTACAATAAAGGTCATTGCATATTACTTAATTTGTTTTATTTTGTCAAACTCATAATATGATGTTAGAAATATATCCACGATATTCAGAGTTCTTTTCTCACAATCATCTTAATTAATAATTGAATTCACAGATCATACTGCACCACCATATATAGATTTAAAATATTGAGGATTAAACTGTGTACTATCATAAATAATACAGAATAACAACAAGTAGATGAACGCACTATTTTCAGTCTTTCAGTCCATATTTTGAGATTTAATTGGTTGGACAGCTGCTTTGTAATGGACTGACAGTCATCTATTATCTAATATATCATACCTAAATAAGTCATAACCAAATGAAAGAAAGCCCATCATTTCTCCCTAAAACTTACTTCTCTTTCATATGGACACATTATTTCCCAATAGAAATACCTCGTCGGTGTCATAATCTTGTAAAGTTGCACTCTTCCTGCCATATGATTCTTAGTCATAATGTTGAATCTTAGCCTGTGGTAATTATAGATATGGAGATCAACAGGAATGCTTTGAATCAGAAAATACATGAAGGGCTGTATTACAAAGAAAGAATGAAAATAGCCAGAAGTGTGTTGAAGAATGTAATACATTCTAAAATCTGGATGAAGTTTATCAGCTTCTTGAATCTTATGCTCACGTTTTAATATATCATGAACTTTCCAAAAATATCCACCCAGCTGTTATACTCTGAATGTATTTGTGAACGTAATGGAAAACAGCCAAAACAACAGTTCGTTTCTATAGTATAATTCATTAAACATTCTGCGCAACTCCCAGTGTTAGCTGCAAAATAGAATAATGATCTTATTTTTTTCTCTCTGAGGTAGCCTATTGCATTTTCCAATCACGTTTTTTCAAAGACCAAAGTATACAGAAAAGCCTTCAAAATTACCTCCTGATCAATAAAATCACCTGACCAGTCAACATAAATGTTCTCAAAAAGACAGCTTGTTGTTAACCACGAGTAACAGATTTCCCAAATTAGATCTAAATCTCCAAATAGTCTATTTTGATAACAATCAGTGTCCTGTTATCACACTTCTTGCTATCTCACCTTAGCTCTCTGGCATTATATGTTCTGAAATAACAAATGCAACTATGCAAGCATAATTGTGACATTGCAGACCCATGAATATCTATGAAAGGCAAAATCCAATAAATCAATCTGCGCCGCAAATATTTAAAAATAATTTCATCCCCAATCATTTTCTCACTAATTATCTATTTTTTAAAAATATTGAAAGCAAATGTGGAAACATTAAACCTGTCTCTCGCTTCACAGATGCTGCCTGAGCTGCTGAGTATCTGCAGCATCTGCAGTATTTTGAGGGGTGTCTTTAATGGAGTCAGAAATCATGGTTAGTCTGGTGAAAAGCAGAGCTGAATCGTATGTAGGCATAATTAAATTCATAGAAACAACTGTATATTTCTGGAGACATAAGGGAAAAATATAGG
>JAXLNO010002332.1:0-58746 GCA_038087875.1 Malacoraja senta
TAGGCCGGACAGGGGACCGAATGCATAAAGCCTGCAGATTAGGCCCGAAGGCCTGCCTACCGGAGAGTCCGGAGCCTGGAGCCCGGGTAGGCAAGGGCTGGGACGAGGATCCGCAGCCCAGAGTCGCCGAGAGGGTTGTTGTCGAGGTTGAGGGAGGTCAGTGAGGGAATTGACCTCACCACCGTTACCAGGGTGGCGGCCTGGGGTCGGCCGAGCAAACAGCTCGTGAGGCTGAGGGGGAATAAAGGCTGAGAGATTTAGAGATCCTCCCTTTCTTCCTCCCTCGCTCTCTCCCTCTCTCTCTCCTCCCCATTCTCTCTCTCTCTCTCTCTCTTTCTCCCTCCCGTCCTCTCTCTCTCTCTCCCGCTCTCACTCTCCCACCCTCCCTCTCTCTCCCCTTCACTGCTTTCCTCTCTCCCCACTCCATCTCCTTCATCCACTCTCCCTCTCCCTTCTCCCGCATTCCCCCTCTCCCTCATTTCCTGTTTCCCTCCCACTTTCCCTCATTCTTTTACTCATTCTCTCATTTACTGCCCTCCCTCTCTTTGTCCCTATTTGAATCCTCCCTCCCTCTCCCTTTCCTTCTCTCCCTCTCTCCCTACCTCTTACTCTTTCTCCCTCCATCCCTCGCACCCTCTCTCCATCCCTCCCTTCCTCGCTCCTCCCTCCCTCTTCCACTCCCCTCCCTCCCTCCCTCCACCTCACCCACCCTCATCCCCACCCACTCGTTCCCTCAGTCTCACCCTCGCTATCTCCCTCTCCCTTCCTCCCTCTTTCCCTTTCCCTCCCTCCCTCATTATTTCACTCATTCTCTCACTTCTCGCCCTCCCTCTGTATCATCCTTCTCTCCCCTCTCTTCCCCCCTCCCACTCTCCCTCCTTCTCTCTCCCTCTCTCCTACCCATCCTCTCTATCACTCTCTCTCTCTCACTCACTCTTTCTCTCCATCTGCCCCTACACCCCTCTCCCCATCTGTCACCCACTCCGCCCCCTCCCCCCCCCCGTTTCTGTCACCCTCTCCTCTCCGGCCCCTTACACCCCTCCAACCCTACATCCTTCTTCCCGTGTGTGTAACCTCCTTCCATCGGAGCCTTGCACCCCTGTAACCCCCCTCCATTTTGGGTCAGGTGAGGACATTAAACTTACCGAAGACTCAGAAGTGGGGAACATCTATTTGAAAGACCCTCCCCAATCCTTCTCAACCCTCCAGCAGTCAGAATATTGTTGGAAAGACTGAGAAACTTCACGGATCGATTCTGACTAAAGACTCGAAACATAATCTGCTGTTCTCTCTCATTCATCCCGATGTAGTCCAACCTGTGGAGAGAGAGGGGGGGAGTGGAGTGGAGAGAGAAGAGAGAGAGGAGAGAGAGTGTGGGGACAGAGGGCGAGAGAGAGTGGGGTGTAGTTGGTGGAAGAAAGCGAGGGAAGAGAGGGGGAGAGCAAGAGGGAGAGAAGGTGGGGGAGAGCGAGAGGGGGAGAGAAAGAGGGAGAGAAGGGGGAGAGGCGAGGAGAGAGAGTGCAGGGGGAGAGGGGGCAGAGAGGGGGGATAGAGGAGAGAAATAAGGCAGAGAGAGAGAGAGAGAGATAGGGAGGAAGGGATGAGAGAGGGGGGAGAGATGGGGAGAGAGAGCGGAAGTGAGAGAAGGGGAGACATGGGATGCGAGAGGGAGAGGCGGGGAGAGGGGGAGAGACAGGAAGAGAGGGGGAGAGGGGGGAGAGAGAGCGGAAGTGAGAGGAGACATGGGGTGCGAGAGGGAGATAGGGGAGAGAGAGGGTGAAAGGGATGGAAATGTCAAAGAATGGATGATTTTGCTTTAGCGTGACATTTGGGCAGGTACTTGGATAGGACAGGTTTAGAGGGATATGGGTCAAACGCGGGCAGGTGGGACGAGTGTAAATGGGACATGTTGGTCAGTGTGGGCAAGTTGGGCTGAAGGCCTGTTTCCACACTGTATCATTCTTTGACTATATGTATCTGATATCTCCCTCCCTCACTCCCTCCCTCCTTCCCTCCCTCCCTCCCTCGCTTACTCTCCCACCCGCTCACTCCATTTCTGCATTTAAAGTTTAAACCTGTGCTATCCGTGTGCCTGTACAAGTCAGTGTCTTTTAAATGTTGGGATAGACCATGCCTCAACTACGTACCAACCAGAAGCAGAACGTCCTCTGGCAGCTCATTCCATACACCAACTACTGTCTGTGTAAGAACGTTGCCCCTCAGCTTCCTATTAAATGTACCTGTGACGATACTTTCAGGAACGATGTACCTGCGCTCCTAAATCCCAATGACGCGAATGTCAAGATTACCAAAGCTCTTGAAGATGACATTGTGAGTTCACCAAGGTCGATGTGAGAAAGATCAGTCCAGTTTCCCCTATGTCCTTCCGTTCGATTCTAAGGGAGGTAGAGAGGTGGATAGGGAGGGTATGAAGAGGGGTGGGGGGGTGAGGAGGGAGAGAGGGGTGGGAGAGAGATAGAGAGATAAGGGTGGAGACAAGTGGAGAGAGAGAGAAATGAATAGTAAAATGTAGACGAGAAGGGGCAGAGAAGGGAGCGCCGCATTGAGAGAGGGGGGAGAGGAGAGAGATTCACACTGCGGAGGGGGTTACAGAGATGGGCAGAGAGGTGTAGTGGCCGGAAGGGATGGGTTTTGTAGGAAATGAGGGGAGGGGAGGGGTGAGAGGAGGGAGCGCCGCACTGAGGGAGGGGGGAGAGGAGAGAGATTCACACTGTGGGAGTGGAGGGGAGGGGGTTACAGAGACGGGCAGAGAGGTGTAGCGGCCGGAAGGGATGGGTTTTGTAGGAAATGATGGGAGGGGAGGGGTGAGAGGAGGGAGCGCCGCACTGTGGGAGGGGAGTGGAAGGCTTTACCTGAGTGTTGTACATAAGTGTAGAACCCTCCCTTTCTCCATGCGTTCCTCTAGAGGGGCAGCATGGTCTATATCGGATGTGGACATATTCTCCTCACCCCACTTTCTCCCCTTGAGTTGCTGTAAGAGAGAGAGAAAGATAATTTCTTATAATCCCCCACAAACCCGTCCCCGTCCCCAACACCTCTCTCCCCATCTCTGCAACCCCCTCCACTCCGGCCCCTACACCTCTCTCCTCGCCTGTGTAACCCCTTCGCTCCCTTGTCTCCCCCACCTTTCCCTGTCCTCCCACAGTGCGGAGCTCCCTCCTTTCCCCCTGTCTCCCACCTCAATGCAGTTTTACACGTTCTGTACGAATCCACAACTCTCTGGAAAATGCTCAAATGGGAGGCTGTATATTCTCGAGAGACTATTGAGAAAGGGGCGGAGGTTATAAACCTTATCAGAAACACACAGAACATCCCGAAAGGGAGCTACGCCCAAATTGCACAAGCCATTGGTGAGGCAGCACAAAGTATATTGAATTCAGGGAATTATCTAGCTGTATTCCTAGATCCCGCTGCTTCCGCTGCTCCCGCTGCTCCACGACACTCCCGGTCAAGAGTGTTTTATTGTCATCTGTCCCAGATAGAATAATGAAATGCTTACTTGCTGCAGCACAACACAATATGTCATCAACTAATCATAATTACTAATATAACACAAACTCAGTAAAAAAGAACAAACAATAACAGTGCAATAATAATAATAATAATAATAATAATAATAATAATAGTCTATTGTAGTTCAGAGCTTATTCGTTGTTGTGTTTAATGGCCTGATGGCTGTAGGGAAGAAGCTGTTCCTGAACCTGGACGTTAGTTTTCAGGCTCCCGTACCTTCTTCCCGATGGCAGTGAGATGAGTGTGTGGCCAGGATGGTGTGGGTCTTTGATGTTGGCAGCCTTTTTGAGGCAGCGTCTACGATAGATCCTTTCGATGGTGGGGAGGTCAGAGCCGATGATGGACTGGGCAGTGGTCACAACATTTTGCAGTCTTCTCCGCTCCTGCACGTTCAAATTGCCGAACCAGGCAATTTGCTGAACCAAGCAGTCAGAATGCTCTCTACTGTGCACCCGTGGAAGTTCAAGAGAATCCTCTTTGACATACCGAATCTCCATAATCTGTAATCTCTGTAATCTCCGTCTACATGTGCTGCCACTTTCAGGGAACAATGTACCTGCACTCCTAGATCTGTCTGCTCTATAATACACCCTGTCTACATGTGATGTACCTCCATTCCTACATCTCTCTGCTCTATAATACTCCATCTACATGTGCTGCCACTTTCAGGGAACAATGTACCTGCACTCCTTGATCCCTCTGCTCTATAATACCTGTTTACCTGTGACGCCAATTTCACACAGAGGATGGTGGGTGTATGGAATGAGTTGCCGGAGGAGGTAGTTGAGGCAAGTACGACCACAATTTTTTTGGAACAATTTGACAGGTACACGGATAGGAGAGGTTTTGTCAGATATGGGCCAATAGTGGGCAGGTGCGACTAGTGGAGATGGGGCGTGTTGGGCCGATGGGCCTGTTTCTGGTCTGTATGTCTATGATTCTATGACTCTATGGCTCTAAGACTCTAGGACTAACCGACGATTAGTCTAGTGCTCTTTGCCTCTAATGTTCTATGGGGCCATGACTCTAAAACTTAGACTCTGTGACTATGAATCTGGCTCTGTGACTCTGTGACTGTGACTGTGACTAAGGCACTATGAATCTATGGCTCTGTGAGTCTGTGACTATGTTTCTATAGCTCTACTAGACTAAGTGGGACCCGTTGGGTCCAGCATCACACGGAAGGGCTGGTCACCCAACGCAATATTCCACCTCTCCACCAATTCCAATATTGCTGGCCAGTGCGGGGGGGGCGCTTTCTGTTGCGCTAGTATGGGTGTTGTGGGCCGAAGGTACTGGTTTCCAGAGGGCTAGTATGGAGTTTGTGGGCCGAATGGATTCTTGGGCTGGCAGCTCAGTCACTGAGGCCAGGCAGCTCAGTCACTGAGGCCTGGCAGTACAATCACTCGGACCTGGCAGGCTGGCAGCTGAGAAACTGCCAGAAATTCTGCCCAAAACAGGTGACAGACTGTGAGAGAGAAGGGGGAGAAGGGGGGCTGAATGGATTATTGGGCTGGCAGTTCACTCACTTACGGCTGGTGGGCTGGCAGTTTACTTACTCATGGCTCGTGGGCTGGCAGTGCAGTCACTCACGCCTGGTACGCTGGCAGTTCACTCAGTTACCCCACCTCCCGTCACTCCTCCATTCTGCTCCTTGCCATTCCCCTCCCACCCACACATTCAGTGCATCTCCCCACAACCTCCCCCCATTCACTCTTAGAGGCTCTCCCACAGAGCAGCCATTCCTGCCTATTAGGTTCGCATTGTGATGAAGGACACGAAGGCATCAAAAGTGCAAAAAGGATTTATTAAAGTTTAAAATGTGAATGACTCTTAAAATATAAGAACAATTTAAATGTTAAAGATGAGAATTATTAAGTTCTTTCTTGTTGTGTCTCTTGTTGTGTTCTGCTGCTCACTGCCTCTTGATGACTATTTCCTGTTGATAAAAAGAGACAATTTTAATATAGAGAAATTCAGCAGTTAAATTTTAAGAAAGAAAATCTGAGAATTTATCTCAGAAGTCATCATTCAACGAAGCACGCTTTTAATGACAACATTCTGGGTCGATGTTCCATCCTTCAGGAAAACCTTGACATTTCCCTTCATCTTTCCTCGGCTAAGAGCCACATATAGTTGTCCATGCTGAAATACCGGTTTGTCGAGGTAGATCAACACCTTCTGTATTGTTTGTCCTTGTGCTTTATGGATCGTCATAGCAAAACTTGATTGAATGGGGAATTGGGTCCACTGAAGGGGAATGTCTTCACCTTCTGTCAAAATGAGTGCTATCCTAGGAATGAGAACAATGTCATCTTTGAAGGCTCCCATGTTGATTCTTGCAACGATCAGATTATTGTGTAGCTCTTCCACAATCATCCTCGTTCCATTGCATAGCTTTGGCGGCTCCAAGTTTCTCATTAATATGATTGGAGATCCTTTTTTCAACTCCAATTTGCATGGTGGTAATCCAGAGAGCTCGAGTGAATCGGGGAATTCTGTTGGGAAATGAGTATAATGAGTTCCCTCAGTGACAGCATTGAAAGAAAAGTACTCCTTAACGATTCCAGGGAAGCGTTTGATGCATGTAGAATTGATGCTTCTCATGGTGTCGTTGTGAGGAACCAATTGTTGGAGAATAATTCTGCAGGATTGTCAAATGTTGGATACAATCCTCCAGTGCTTCTGCTGATAGAAGCATGTCTTGTGGGATTTCAATTTCATCGTCTTCATTCTTTTAAATCTTGTCTTCTCCAAGTTTCAACAAAAATTGAGAATAGTCGCCTTCTCCCTCTGTCAATCGCATATTTGTGTGCAATTGAAACTTGGTGAAAAGTCTCCACAAGTAGGATTTCCTGATGCAGGCATTTTCAACATCAGCATCATTTCCCCTTTTCACCACAGCAAGTAGTTGTCGAAAAGCGCCACAACATATGATAAGAATGCTGCCAAAAGGCTTAGTGTTGCTGCAGACATCTTGAAGAGTTCTGTCCACCGCTTCAAAGCTTTCTCTCCTAATCATTGGACATTCATCCCAAACAATGACTTTCACTTGCCTCATGAAATGTGCCGTCTTAGAGTTCTTCTCAAAGTTGCAGAATGTATCCTCGGCCACTTGGATGGATATCTTGAATCGAGAATGTGTAGTTCTTCCACCAGGCATTAATGTAGCTGCTATCCCAGAGGATGCTACAGCAATAGCCACATCACCTTGACCTCTAACTTTTCCTGACATGATGTCGAAAAAGCAGCCTAAAGACAATTTCAGTTTTAATGAACACTGAAGAATTTGTGCAAAACATTTTTTGGAGGCGGGGGCTGTCAGGGTGGGGTGGGGGTGGCATATGTTGTGCAGCCAAGGGAGGGGGACAGCTTCAGGCGGGGGCTCTCGTGGGCTGATGAGAAAGGGGGGATGTCCTCCAGCGGGGGATGTAGGCGGCTTCAGTAGGGGGCAGGAGGGGGCGCATCCTATAGCCAGGCGGAGGGCAGTATCGAGGTGGGGATGTCAGTGGGGGGGGGGGGGTGAGCGACTTACTCATGACGTCTAGACTCACTCACTGCCTTGGGATTAACTCATGACCTTTGGACGGACTGACTGACATGGCTTGCGGACTGACTGACTTATGCCCGACTTTTGGAGTCACGTCCGACTTTTGTAAACTGAAAACTGTAACATCTACATTGTGGAACAGCTTCTTCCTAACAGCCATCAGGCTATTAAACTTAACAAATAAGCTCTGAACTAGGAAATACTATATTATTTGTACTATTTGTTATTTGTTGATCATGCACACCCTCCACCTCACACAGACACACACAAACACAGACTCACTGACACACACACAGACTCATATACACACACACAGACTCGTACACACACACACAGACTCATACAGACTCATTCACACTTACACACACACAGACTCATTCGCACATACACACACAGACTCATTCACACACACACACAAAGACTCATTCACACAGATTCATTCACATACACACACACAGACTCATTCACACATACACACACAGACTCATTCACACATACACACACACACTCATTCACACACACACTCATTCACACACACACAGACTCATTCACACACACACAGACTCATTCACACATACACACAGACTAAATCACACACACACAAAGACTCATTCCACACACACACACACACTCATTCACACACACACACTCATTCACACTCACACACACAGACTCATTCACACACTCACACACAGATTAAATCACACACTCACACACACACTCACACACACATGCACACACACAGACTCATTCACACTCACACACACACATACTCATTCACACACACACATACACACACAGACTCATTCACACTCACACACCCAATACTAAAATGCCAAGTAACTTCAGAACGTGTTGAATATAGTGTGTAAAACAAATCTTTAAAGCCTGCTGTACAGGCTGCTGCTACTGAAGCAAAATCATGCTTTAAATAACGTCCAACAAACACACGCACCATAGACAGAGCAGTAAACTCCTGAATTATTCAACAGCGCCTGCACGCGGCGCCATCTTGACGTCACCCTCCCGCTGCTTGCCACAAAGCGGAAATGATGCACTCAGCGGCAGCAGGCCATTAACTGGAAATGACGTCATCGGCGCCATCTTGCAACCAAGCGAAAATCACAGAATGAGCGCCAATTTTGAAATTAAACACAGTTCTGATCTAATAAAATGTTTATTCACATTATCCATCCGAAAACTGTTGCAAGCAAGCCCTTTAAAAAGCCAGGCAATGGGGGAAAAAAACACTGAGCAAGCAAGCCGACAAAACACATCCGTCCGCTGAAAAGTACTTAAAAAAAGCCAGGCAATTGGGGGAAAAACGCTGAGCAAGCCGACAAAACACATCCGTCCGCTGAAAAGCACTTTAAAAAAGCCAGGCAATTGGGGAAAAAACACTGAGCAAGCCGACAAAACACATCCATCCACTGAAAAGCACTTAAAAAAAAACAAGCAATTGGGGAAAAAACACCGAGCAATCCGACAAAACACATCCGTCCGCTGAAAAGCACTTAAAAAAAGCCAATTAGGGCAAAACCACTGCAAGCCGACAAAAGACATTAGTTTTCCTGAAAGCACTTTAAAAAAGCCAATTAGGGCAAAACCACTCAGCAAGCCGACAAAAGACATTCGTTTTGCTGAAAGCACTTAAAAAAAAGCCAATTAGGGCAAAACCACTCAGCAAGCCAACAACGCTGCTGAAAGCACTTTAAAAAAGCCAAGCAATTGGAGAAAAAACACTGAGCAAGCCGACAAAACACATCCGTTCACTGAAAACCACATCGAGGGGACTCACCGTGGAGTAGATTCGCAGCTCAGAGAGCCGTGACCATCTGGCTTCCTGGGTCTGGCAGAGACTGAATGAGGCACGACACTTCCGGGTTTTATAGTCCCTCCCCCTTCCGCCAGCGGGGGCAGCAGAGAGAATGGCGAATTATTTAAAAACATTAATATCTCTCTGATTTTTCATCGATGGGAAAAATCCACTGGTCCAGGAAGGCGGAGGGGGGCTCTGAGCGAGGTGGCCAAAAATGACGGCAGTAGGTGGCGGCATTCTCTCGGACATCACAGCAGAGTGAGCCAAAAGCGGTCAAGATCAGACTTTTAGTAATATAGATGATTATGACTCATTGGCTCAATGCTCTATGGCTGTATGACTCCATAGACTATATGACTCTATGACGATGATGTTTTTCCTCCAATGTGTTCGTTTAGTACCACAAGTTATGTCACCTGACAACAATATGGGATCTGTTACTCTAATCATGGGTAGTAAATTAAACATACTCGCCCGATTAGGCACCATATTATTGATGCTATACCTGGGCAGCACCCTGCGTGCAATGCGATTTGTTGGAGGGAATTTTACGTTTAATGAGTATCCTGACTCTGGCATTCACATGGGGCTGGACAGTCACCCTCAGAACAGAAAAGCACGCAAAAAAATCCTAGCGAGCACTCGGAATTTTCTCATCGGTGTACTCAAGGCCTTCACAGTATACATATGGAAACACTCTGCGAAGACTCGCAATGTTTCACTGAATCACGGCACATAGACTTTTTAATAATTCTAAATTGATTCTTCAGTGAACTTTCAACTTTCTATTCAATATTAGATATAAGACCATTTGTCTGTCAAATGTGTACAAAAATGTAAGTTCTCTTCTCTCGTGGTTTGTTTTGTTGCTCTCAGCCTTGTTTTCGACGTTCTATCTTTATTTTACTTCAGCTGATGTGAAATATCTCTGCAACAACCGCGATTCTTCTGAAATATCCCTGCAACAAACACGATGTTTCTGAAATATCCCTGCAACTAACATGATTGCCATCCGTGTCTTCCCGAATGTAGGTTTTAATGTCACTCACACTTATTCAAAGGTGACCTACAGCTCCGAGGTCTATATGCATCTCTGCCCCTGGGCAAACTTCCCTTGACAGGCGAGGACATGACGGACAGAGCCACATGATCACTGTAACTTTTCCTGAGTTGGAAGGCAGGTTCCGAATTCAGTGATGAAAAGGCGTCATTGAGCAACAGACAGATAGCACAGAACCGGGTTATTGTGTCGGCGTCGACCAATGGACTCGACAAACAGCAACGTTGTTGGTGGAGAAGCTGCCTCAGTGACCCGTGTTTAATCTTGACATCAGATGATGCCTGGGAAAGATTGGACGTTCTCACTGTGATAGTACATGTTTCCTCCTGGATGCTGTGGTTTCATCCCATGTTCCAGAGGACGTGCTGGTTAGCAGGTTAATTTACGTTTGGAGGCTTGAATATCTTCAGTGTTCCTGACTCCCAATTCCACATCTTTCTGGCAGAGAAAATTATAAAGAAGGATTGTCCTATTATTTATTTTAACTTTATTCTGAAATTGTGCCCCAGTTTCATATCTGCCCAAGAAGAAATATCCCCACTGTATCAAGTTTCTTCCTGTTCAGAATCTTATTTCTTTAAAATTGTCTCTTTCTTTGAAACTCAGGTGAGTATGGGCTCAACCTCCTCATAGGTGCACCTCTTCATTCCAGGAATTGATCCAGTGAACCTTCTCCGCACGGACTCCAATGTCAATGTCTTTGTGCAGTCTCCAGATGTGGTGCTACCAGCACCCTGTGCAGTTGCATCTAAACTTGCCTTCTGTTAACGTTCCAAACATCTGCAAATTTACACTGACTTTACATCGCGTTCATGTCATCAGGTAGAATTATGTCATTCAACACATCGAGTCTACTCCGCGATTTTCTCTTCTGCTCTATCCTTCTCTCTGAAACCCATTTTCCTGCCTTCTCCCGATAACTTTTGACACCCGTAATCAAGAACCTTGTCAATCTCAGACATAAAAAATACCCATGGACTTGGCACCCACAGCCGTTAAGACAGTGAATTCCACAGATACACCATGCTCTGACTAAAGATCTCAGTCAACGGAAAGACAATACATGATTATAATCGAGCAATTTACATAGATAATGGAATAACGTTTAGTGTAATGTAAAGCCAGCAAAATCTGATCCAGGATAGTCCGTGAGTCAGCAATGAGGTGGATAGTAGTTCAGGGCTGCTCTTTTGTTGTGGTAGGATGATTCAGTTGCCTAATAATAGCTGGGAAGAAACTGTTCCTTTATCTGGAGTTGTGCGATTTCACACTTCTATACCCTTTACCTGATGGGAGAGGGGAGAAGAGGGAGTGACCAGGCTGCAACTCGTCCTTGATTACGCTGCTGGCCTTGCCGGGGCAGAGCGAGGCATAAATTGAGTCAATGGAAGGGAGGGTGGGTTGTGTGATGATCTGGGCTGTGTGTACAATTCACTGCAATCCTGATAATTTAGTGAGAGTTGTAGGGGACATGCCGACCCTCCCAAGCCTTCTATGAAAGTGGAGGCTTTGTCGTGTTTTCTTGGTCATTGCTTCAATATGGTCTTTGCTCCAGAAGTTGTTGGTGATATTGACTCTGAGGAATTTGAGGTATGAGCCTTCCTAATTATTTGCTCTACCTAAACGTTTCAGTGTTGTAGAAATTACAGATTCCAATGTAAAATACCATATAATTTAGGTTTCAATTCTTCCAAATTGAATAACATCACATTTTCCTACGTTATACTCCATTACATTCCATGTTTTGCCCTAACTCTTTACCTATTTAACTCATTTATAGATGATTCTGCCTCCTCACAGTGTACTGACCCATCAATCTGTTTATCATCAGCAAAGTAGTGCCAGTTACTCACAGACTTATCATATGTCATGTTTATATATTTAAATAGCAGAGGCCCAACTCGTCTCCATGCAGCAATCAAGTCGTATCTACTAATTGTTAATCGGTTTTCAATATGTGCCTAATATGTGCATTGCCGACGTTGTGAATGTTTTGTGATGATCGCCACGGCAGGGTACCCAGGTTTTGATTTACTCTGAAGCAGGTTCTCGACCCGAAACGTCACCCATTCCTTCTCTCCAGAGTTGCTGCCTGGCCCACTGAGTTACTCCAACATTTTGTGTCTATCTTTGATTTACACTTGATGGAACACTATTCACATGACCGGATTAGTTCAGTTCTGGTCTGAGGATGGTGGGCAGTTGTGTGACGGCCATTGACTGTGAAAATTGAGTAGTTGAACTCTGTCCTGTTGGAAATATTCATTGCCTGAAAATTGTGTGATGTGAATGTAGCTCACCTCTGCCTGACCCTTAATACTTTCTTGGTCTTGATTCAAGGTACTGCCCTCGAGCTACATCCCCCTATTTTTAGACCACTGGAGGGTGCACCTTCTCGGTGGGACAGGTGGTACCCAGCAATTGTGATGGAAAGTTCGGTCTCCCTGTTTGTGAAGTTTGATTCTGGGTGACTTTCACTGTGTCATGAGAAGGAGTGAGTGACGTTTTGGGTTCAGACGCTTCTTCAGACTGGTTAGGGATAAGGGAAACGAAACATATAGACGGTGATGTGGAGATAAAAGGCCCTCACTAGTGTCTCCATGGTACCCCGCAACTCAACTCTTGCTTCCCCTCCCCCTAGTCGCAAGAGAGAGTCCCCCTAGTCCTTAGTTTCCACTCCATCAGCCGTCGCATTCAACAAATAATACTCCGAAATTGCCGCCACCTTCAACTGGAGACCACTCCTATCCACATTTTCCCATCTCCACCCCTTTTCACCTTCCGCAGACTGTTACCTCCGCACCTCCGTGGTTAACTGGTCCATCCCCCCCACAGGTACCTTCCCCTGTAACCGCAGAAGATGCAACACCTGTCCCTATACCTCCTCCCTCGACTCTGTCCAGGGAGGAGGTTCCGCTGAGTTACTCGTTTTTTGTGTATAACTACCCGACCTCAAAAGTCACGTGTTCTCTACAGATGCTGCCTGACCGGCTATGTTACTCCATTATTTTGTGTCTGTCTTTTGTTTAGTCCAGTGCCTGCAGTCAAGAGACAATAGACAATAGGTGCAGGAATAGGCCAATCGGCCCTTCGAGCCATTCAATGTGATCATGGCTGATCATCCCCAATCAGTACCCCGTTCCTGCCTTCTCCCCATATCCCCTGACTTAAGAGATCTGTTATTGAATCCTTTGTTATTACAGTTTTATTCAGATATGGTACGATCTGTGTGGACAACACGCAAACCGAAATGTTTCATTCGTGCGGTATACGTGCAAGAATAATCCTGTACTGAGTTTGGGAGGCGTGTAGGGAGAAAGGAGCATAGTCACCACTTCTGGTGGGACACCCTTCCACCCAAGTCGCACAAGTTTCTGTCTCCAGTTATATTTCAGATTGGCAGCATCTGAGTTTTGTTTAATTTGTCCCGGGTGCTTGACACCGCCCACACGCTGATGATGCTAACTCAGCACAGGCCACAAGGCGCAGCCTGTGGACATTCTCCGGATGGGCGCTAGATCTCTTCTGACTTGTTGAAGTGCGGCAGCGGATTTGTCTGGGGGTTGGGGCAGCAGGGAGACGGACCTTGCCCTCCGGGGCGGGTGTGATGGGAGAGGGGGCTCTGAGTGCAGGGTGTGTGGAGACTGCAGATTACAATCGGTGAGTATCTTTCCACCGATTCCGAGTGGACGGGGTCTGATCTTGGGGAGTGACTGCGGTGAAATCTCCCCCATAGGCGGACGCTCTCCAGGCCGGCACCGATCCTGCTGGGTCGGGGCCGTGTGACAGGACCAGCATTCTGGCAGGCAGGTTTGCCACTGCTACACGGGTGGTTTTAAACTGAATAAGGGGGTGGGGTGTCAAATAGGATAGTCGAGGACGGAGTTAAAGGGAAAGAGAGTAAAGGGATGGTTAATAACCCCAGAATTAACGGGATAGGAAGCTCACAAAGGGATAGGAGAGTATGGTCAAGTGTAATAGGGATCGATGTGAAAGGTGAGATGCGTAAGGAATTAAAAGTATTGTATATGAATGCGCGAAGTATAAGAAGTAAAGTAGATGAGCTTGAGGCTCAGCTAGAGGTTGGTAGATATGACATTGTGGGGATTACTGAGACGTGGCTGCAGGAGGATCAGGCCTGGAAACTTAATATTCAGGGTTATACATCCTATAGAAAGGACAGGCAGGTGGGCAGAGGAGGGGGGGGTAGCTCTGCTCATAAGGAATGGAATTCAGTCCCTTGCGAGGGAAGACATAGGGACTGACGAGGTAGTCACTGTGGATTGAGTTGAGGAATTGTAAAGGCAAGAAGACACTAATTGGTGTTATGTACAGACCCCCAAATAGTAGCCCGGATGTAGGGTGTAAGTTACAGCAGGATTAAAACTGGCATGTAACAAAGGTAATGCCACTGTGGTGATAGGATATTTCAATATGCAGGTAAACTGGGAAAATCAGGTTGGTTCAGGACCCCAAGAAAGAGAGTTTGTAGAATGCCTCCGAGATGGATTCTTAGAGCAGCTTGTAATGGAGCCGACCAGAGAAAAGGCAATTCTGGATTTAGTGTTGTCCAATGAACCAGATATGATAAGAGAACTCGAGGTAAAGGAACCGCTTGGAGGTAGTGATCATAATATGATTAGTTTTAATCTGCAATTTAAGAAGGAGAACGTTAAATCGGAGGTGGCAGTGATGCAGTTGAACAAAGGGGACTATGAAGGCATGAGAGGGGAGATGGCCAAAGTAGACTGGAAAGGGATCCTAGGAGGAATGATGGTGGAACAGCAAGCAGGAATTTCTGGGCATAATCCGGAAGACGCAGGATCATTTCATTACAAAAAGGAAGAAAGATTCTAAGGGGAGTAGGAGGCAACCGTGGCTGACAAGAGAAGTTAGGGATAGAATAAAACTAAAAGAAAAGATGTATAACACAGCAAAGAGTAGCCGGAAGCCAGAGGATTGGGAAACTTTCATAGGACAACAGAAGGAAACAAAACAGGCAATACGGGCTGAAAAGATGAAGTATGAGGGGAAGCTGGCCAGGGATAAAAAGAAGGACAGTAAAAGCTTCTTTAGATATGTTAAGGGAAAAAGAGTAGCAAAGTCAAATGTGGGTCCCGTGAAGGCAGACACGGGTGAAATTATTATGGGCAACAAGGAAATGGCAGAAGAGTTGAATAGGTACTTCGGATCTGTCTTCACTAAGGAAGACACAAACAATCTCACATATGTACTGGAGGACAGAGGATCTAAGGGGGTAGAGGAACTGAAAGAGATTTTCATTAGGCGAGAAATAGTATTGGGTAGGCTAATGGGACTGAAGGATGATAAATCCCCTGGGCCTGATGGTCTGCATCCCAGGGTCCTCAGGGAGGTGGCTATTGAAATAGTGGACGCATTGGTGATCATTTTCCAATGTTCAATAGATTCAGGATCAGTTCCTGTGGATTGGAGGATAGCTAATGTTATCCCACTTTTCAAGAAAGGAGCGAGAGAGAAAACGGGGAATTACAGACCAGTTAGCCTGACTTCGGTGGTGGGAAAGATGCTGGAATCAATTATTAAAGAGGTAATAATGGGGCATTTGGATAGCAGTAAAAGGATTAGTCCAAGTCAACATGGATTTATGAAAGGGAAATCATGATTGACTAATCTTCTGGAATTTTTTGATGTGACAAGTAAAATGGATGAAGGGGTGCCAGTATCTATACTTTCAGAAAGCCTTTGATAAGGTCCCGCACGGCACTAAAATCAGAGCACATGGTATTGGGGGTAGGGTGTTGACATGGATAGAAAATTGGTTGACAGATCGGAAGCAAAGAGGAGTGAACGGGTCCTTTTCAGAATGGCAGGCAGTGGCGAGTGGAGTGCCGCAAGGCTCGGTGTTGGGGCCGCAACTGTTTACCATATATATTAATGATTTGGAAGAGGGAATTAGGCGCAACACTAGCAAGTTTGTGGATGACACAAAGCTGGGTGGCAGTGTGAACTGTGAAGAGGATGTCAGGAGGTTGCAGGGTGACCTGGACAGGTTGAGTGAGTGGGCAGATGCGTGGCAGATGCAGTATAATATAGATAAATGTGAGGTTGTCCACTTTGGCGGCAAAAACAAGGGGGCAGATTATTATCTCAATGGGGTTAGGTTAGGTAAGGAGGCACAGCGAGACCTGGGTGTCCTTGTACACCGGTCACTGAAAGTTGGCTTACAGGTACAGCAGGCAGTGAAGAAAGCTAATGGAATGTTGGCCTTCATAACAAGAGGATTTCAGTATAGAAGTAAAGAGGTTCTTCTGCAGTTGTATGGGGCTCTGGTGAGACCACATCTGGAGTATTGTGTACAGTTTTGGTCTCCTAATTTGAGGAAGGACATCCTTGTGATTGAGGCAGTGCAGCGTAGGTTCACGAGATTGATCCCTGGGATGGCGGGACTGTCATATGAGGAAAGATTGAAAAGACTGGGCTTGTATTCACTGGAGTTTAGAAGGATGAGGGGGGATCGTATAGAAACATATAAAATTATAAAAGGACTGGACAAGCTAGATGCTGGAAAAATGTTCCCAATGTTGGGCGAGTCCAGAACCAGGGGCCACAGTCTTAGAATAAAGGGGAGGTCATTTAAGACTGAGGTGAGAAAAAACTTTTTCACCCAGAGAGTTGTGAATTTATGGAATTCCCTGCCACAGAGGGCAGTGGAGGCCAAATCACTGGATGGATTTAAGAGAGTTAGATAGAGCTCTAGGGGCTAGTGGAGTCAAGGGATATGGGGAGAAGGCAGGCACGGGTTATTGATATGGGACGATCAGCCATGATCACAATGAATGGCGGTGCTGGCTCGAAGGGCCGAATGGCCTCCTCTTGCATCTATTTTCTTTGTTTATATGTTTCTATGTTCACACCAGGCCACTTGACGTTGAGGACCCGGTGAATTTTTCCTGGCAGCGGTGCGATGGTGGCGCCGGGACCAGATCCACCCAGTTCGTTACCGTTGGGGGTTTATTTCTCCATCACCATGTCCGCATCCGAACCCCCGCGTGGATGGATGCCATTTGCCAATGCCGTTGTCATTATTCCACGATGCACAAAGTGACCCATCGCCTCATTCCACACGGTTCCATCGTACATACTATCTCGTCCATTCTGACAAGGCATTGAGTTACAGAGCTGATCCACATTCTCGGGAGCGGGAATCTTGACCTCATCCATTCTACCGATGGCAGAATTATAAACTGTGCTTTCTGTAATGTCACCATTCTGCAACAAGAAATATGGCGATTCTGTTCACTTAAACTGAAAAACTAATGAACATTTCCTGCCCAAATTACCCCCTCTGCAGGCACTTTCCCCTACAACCGCGGGCGTTGTAACGCCTGCCGCTATACGCCCTCTCTCACTTTCATCCAGTGTCCCCAGCAGTTCTTCCAAGTAAAATAAATATTCATGTGCACCTTCTATACCCTCATCAACAGCATCTGGTGTTCCCGATGTGACATCCTGTACATTGTCGAGACGAAGCGTAGACCCAGCGAGAGTTACTTGCACTCGGTCCGCCAAGGCATATGTTGAGCTTTGTACCTTTTTGTCGCCGGAGTACTCCATTCCCACTTCCGCATGCAAAATGAAGGAACAGCCGCTTTCTTCCAACTCTCCCGTGTGGCCCATCTGCGCTCTCTTTTAATATTTCCATCTAGCTCCCCCCACCTCCCGCTACTCTCCTCCCTCCGGGTTCACAATCCGCTAATCTTCAAACCTACCTCACACCTACTGTTCTTATTTCTTGCCTTTGTGATGTACGAAGGGGAAATCATGCTTGACTAATCTTCTGGACTTTTTTGAGGATGTAACTAGGAAAATGGACAAGGGAGAGCCAGTGGATGTAGTGTTACTGGACTTTCAGAAAGCATTTGATAAGGTCCCACATAGGAGATTAGTGGGCAAAATTAGAGCACATGCTATTGAGGGTAGAGTGTTGACATGGATAGAAAATTGGTTGGCAGACAGGAAACAAAGACAATAGACAATAGGTGCAGGAGTAGGCC
Organism: Malacoraja senta; assembly: GCA_038087875.1. Lineage (NCBI taxonomy): Eukaryota > Metazoa > Chordata > Chondrichthyes > Rajiformes > Rajidae > Malacoraja > Malacoraja senta. Next base: position 18,000 of record JAXLNO010002332.1, read on the forward strand.
ATTCGGCCCTTCGAGCCAGCACCGCCATTCAATCTGATCATCCCTAATCAGTAACCTGTTCCTGCCTTTTCCCCCATATCCCCTGACTCTGCTAATTTTTAAGAGCCCTATCTAGTTCTCTCTTGAAAGCATTCAGAGAGTAGGGATTAACAGGTCCCTTTCAGAATGGCAGGCAGTGACTGGTGAGGTAACACAAGGCTCGGTGCTAGGACCGCAGCTATTTACAATATACATCAATGATTTGGATGAAGGGATTCAAAGTGACATTAGCAAATTTGCAGATAACACAAAGCTGGGTGGCAGTGTGAGCTGTGAGGAAGATGCTATGAGAATGCAGGGTGACTTGGACAGGTTGGGCGAGTGGGCAGATGTATGGCCGATGCAGTTTAATGTGGATAAATGTGAGGTTATCCACTTTGGTGGCAAAAACAGGAAGGCAGATTATTATCTAAATGGTATCAAGATGGGAAAAGGGGACGTACAATGGGATCTGGGGGTCCTTGTTCATCAGTCAATGAAAGTAAGCATGCAGGTACAGCAGGCAGTGAAGAAAGCGAATGGCATGCTGGCCTTCATAACAAGAGTAGTTGAGTATAGGAGCAAAGAGGTCCTTCTGCAGTTGTACAGGGCCCTAATGAGACCACACCTGGAGTGTTGTGTGCAGTTTTGGTCTCCAAATTTGAGGAAGGACATTCTTGCTATTGTGGAAGTGCAGCGTAGGTTCACCAGATTAATTCCCGCGATGGCGGGACTGTCATATGTTGATAGAATGGAGCGGTTGGGCTTGTATACTCTGGAATATAGAAGGATGAGAGGATATCTTATTGAAACGTATAAGATTGTTAAGGGTTTGTTCAGGCTAGAGGCAGGAAACACGTTCCCGATGTTGGGGAAGTCCAGACCCAGGGGCCACAGTTTAAGAATAAGTAGTAAGCCATTTAGAACGGAGATGAGGAAACACTTTTTTCACAGAGATTTGTCAGTCTGTGGAATTCTCTGCTTTAGAAGGCGGTGGAGGCCGGTTCTCTGGATACTTTCAAGAGAGAGCTAGATAGAGCTCTTAAAGATAGCAGAGTTAGGGGATGTGGGGAGAAGGCAGGAACGGGGTACTGATCAGCCATGATCACATTGAATAGCGGTCCTGCCTCGAACGGCCGAATGGTCTACTCCTGCACCTATTGTCTATTGTCTAAAACCCATTTCTCCAGTGTCCATCCAGCCGTTGCGCTTTGTTCTGCCTCTCCCTTTCACTAGCTTTCCTCTTCCCCCTACAATTAGTCTGAAAGAGGGTCTCCATCCGAAACGTCACCTCTCCGTGTTCTCCAGAGATGTTACCTGACCTGCTGTTGTTCTCCAGCATTTTGTGCTGTTAACAGTTTTCTAGCATTTCCGCATTCTAAATTCATCCAATACAGGACATGTGGCAACCATGTTCTTTGAGAGTGAGTTCAAAGTTGTCCCAAACGGCGGTATATTTGCAAGCCGGGATGGTCTGTGATCAGAAATGAACATAGTCATCACATAGATTTAAAACATGCTGATGCTGTTAAATCATAATAGTCCCATCTCTCAACCGGATGGAACCTATAAACAGAACGTAAAATGAGATTGAGAAATACCCTGGTCTGGCAACGGGTTATTATCAAATGTTTGGAAATTCGTTCTTTTGACCATGCTTCAGCCGTTAGGATGTGGCCCAGCGAGACATAATTAACCGTTGCTGCTGCTGTTGTAGCAGCCCTGGTAGAGTGAGATCTGGAATCAGTATCTACTCCTGCATAACTCAACTCCGTTTTATCACCTGGAAATGGTCTGAACTGATACGTTCTTATAACGTTTTTTGTAACTGACAATCATAGCTAGCTAAGAGCCTCCAGTAGGGCAGGCAGATAGGGGGCCCATAGAGAGTGATATCATCATTCCCCATGGGGCACATGTGCTGAGGGGGATGGTGACTCACGTTCCCAAGTTAACCAGGGTGGGAGACCCGTCATTGCATTTTATGGAGGTGCAGCAGGCAGCCGACATAAACGATTGCGATGAGGTAGAACGGGTAAAGCTGCTACTGATGACCCTAGATTCTTACCTATGCAAGGCAGTGACCTCCAGGGAAGGGGGAAGACCTGAAACATGGGTAGCGGCACAGACAGCGGTTCTGGAGGCCATGGTGTTGAATCAGGGTAGTCCTTTCACCAGGGTGGGGGAGACGAAGCAGCAGGTAGCTGAGTCCCCGGACATGTTCGCAGACAGGCTGTGGGCAGTGTATGAGGGAGCGTGTGGGATGCCTTTAGATAGGCAGAATTTAGATGAGAGAACAGCTCACTGGCTGAAGACTCTGGTGGCGAATTGCCTCCTGCGAGTTAGGGCAAAGGCTGAGCACTGGTTCGACCCAGCTGACCCAAACCTTAACGAGGCGGAGGTGATCAGGAAGCTCACCCTTGCATACCGCAATGGGGAGAGAAGTGAGGAGAAGCCCTTTAAAGGCAAGGTGCACGAAATAGTACCGGCACCCCCCAAAAGGAGGCAGTGGAAACAGGAAGGCAGCCAGACCTCTTCCGAGATGAGGCTGGTGTGCTACGGGTGTGGGAAGCCCGGGCATTACAAGAGGGAGTGCAGAAACCCAAGTAGAGCAGTGGGGGATAGGACCCCGGTAACAACAGACCCAGCCCCGGAGGTAACAATAGATGTAAGAGATCTAATTACCTATTTGCAGTCAAAGGCGGGAGGGTCCGGACAGGTAGCCATGGCAACAGGCCAGAGCGCGCCCGTATCCGCACCCCCGGCCCCTTTATGACTGCCAGCGAAACAGCCCACATTCCTATGCCCGTTAAAGTATGGCCCATGTGGGAGACCCTGGGTCAAGATGAAGGTCCAGGATGTGGTCGGGAGTTACCTGCTGGACACAGGTGCTTCCAGTACTATTGTCCACACGGACAATCCCCGTACATCCCCTCTATCTAGTGGGGTACCCTATAGTCTTGTCGGTTTTACAGGAAACGAGAAGACAGGGTTTTTCTCTGTTCCCTTGTCCATTCAATTAGGAGCACTCCAGGCGCAGTGGAAATGCGTCCTGATGAGTTGGGAGCAGGAGGGAAAGGGGATACTAGACGCCGACTTTATAGTGGCCCACCAGGTCCTGGTGGACCTGAGGAACCAGTTTGTGGGGCATAGCAGGAGAAGGGGCTGAGAGAGAGAAGGAGGTAATGGTCATCGAGAGGGCATCAGAGAGAGGGGCTCTGTGTGTCGTGAAGCCCAGAGAGGGGTACGATCTAGAGGTCCTAGTGAGGCAGACCCCGACCGAGTATCGAGGCCATGTTAAGCGAAATTTGGCCGCATTCGCTACTCACAAGCACGACTGTGGAAGGGTCACAGGAACAGAGGTCAGGATAGACGGGGATCCCATGTCCCGACCGCAGAAACAGTATAGTTTTCCCCGAGAGGCGGAGGCTGACTTAGAAGTCGCCCTGAGTTCACTGGTTAAGCAAGGCGTTTTGAGGCCCATAGCCACCCACGTGAACTCACCGCTCTGGCCCGTACGGAAGCCAGACAATTCCTGGAGGGGGCCACGGTAGATTATAGGGTCCTGAATAAGAATATTCCGGCTTGCGCACCAACTGTGGCAGCTGTAGCAGACCTATTAGGGGAAATTCCAGCGTCTGCATCTGTATTTACGGTGCCACACATCTCGAACGGTTTCTGGTCTATCCCGGTCAGGAAGGAAGACCAGTACAAATTTGCTTTCACATTCAAGGGGCAGCAGTACACGTGGAACTGTCTTCCCCAAGGGTTCCACAATAGCCCCAGTATTTTCCACCAATGTATGGCAGAATGTTTAAAAGAATTTAGTGAGCCCCACAAGATCGTCCAGTATGTGGACGATATTTTGCTATTCACGGACACCAGTGAGGAACATGGGCCCCTAGTAAATGAACTGCTGGAGCTGCTCTGTAAGAGCGGTTTAAAAATAAATCCCAAGAAGGCACAGATAGGGTTACAAGAGGTAAAGTTCTTGGGACTGACCCTTAGGGCCGGAGAAAGGGGTATCGATACAGCAAGAAGGCAGGCAGTGCAGGAACTCCCAGTCCCAACGGACGTGGGGAGGGGTAAGATCATTTCTGGGAGTCACGGGCTACTGCCGAGACTTTATAGAGGACTAGCCGCGACTGCAGCACCTCTGCACCGGCTGCTACGCAAAGGGGTAGAGTGGGAGTGGGATGAGAAGTGCGAATCGGCATTCATCCATTTGAAGCGGGACCTGCAAAAGGCCCCAGCTCTGGGAGCCATTGACTACAGGGAGGAATTTTTCCTGGAGGTAGCCGCAAGCAGCGATGGCCTGAGCGTAGTGCTCCTCCAGGAACGGCACGGCAAGTTAAGGCCAGTGGTGTATTCCTCCAGAGTCCTCACAGAGGTAGAAAGGTCCTATTCAAACTGTGAGCGGCACCTGCTAGCCACATACTGGGCAATGAAGAGGGTACAGGTCTTCATAAGAATGTCCCCCATAACCCTCCTGACCCACCATACCCCAACCCAGATGCTGCTGTACGGTCGGATTAAGGATGGGACCGTTAGCAGTGCGAGGATCACTCGCTGGACCCTTCTCCTTTCCCAAATGGCCTTACGGGTTGAGAGGATATGTGAGCCCAAGCTCGCAGCCAATTTGGTGTACCCAGGGGAGCCACACCATTGCTCGGTGGAAGGGGTATGGGAGGTGGACTTTGGGCTTAGAGCAGGGTTACATCCCACGGGTAGGGAAATATACGTGGACGGGTCCAGTTTCGTGTCCGAGGGCATACGGCTCACGGGCTGTGGGATCTGGGACCCCGAGGCAGAGATAGCCCTAGCTCTTAAACTCCCACATACGTTAAGCGCCCAGCAGGCCGAGCTGGCGGCGGTAATGTACGTGGTGACCCATCCCGAGCGTTTCCCCACTCCATACACCATATGTTCGGACAACATGTTCACATGCAATTCCTGCACGGAATATTTGGCCATCTGGTCCCGCCGAGGGTACACCTCATCGGACGGGAAGCCCCTGACCACTAAACCCCTATTAGAGAGGATTGTAGCAGCCGTAGGGAAGGGCGGGGATAGATATATCCATAAGGTGAAGGCACATTCCAAAACGGAGCCACGGGGCAAGGGAAATCAGAGGGCGGATTGCTTGGCCAGGGAAGGAGCCAGGAGTGGGAAAGCATGGGACCCCTATGAGGAAGGACAGGTAGCTGCAGCCAGGGAGCGGCCTCGGGAAAAGGAGAGTGCGGGAGTGGTTTTGGCCCCGGACCTCACCACGGTCCAGGCACAAGACCCCATTTTAAAGGCTGCCTCAGCAGCCATTTGCAGGCAGGAGTAAATAGAGGGACCGTATGGGGGTAAAGACATGTCAGTAAAGGAAGGCATGTTATTCAAGGGAGATAAGTGGGTAGTGCCTTCCCTGTACAGAAGGGAATTTTTAAAACTAGCCCATGAGGGTCCAGGGGCAGGTCACCCCGGGCCAGAGACCACATGGCAGCGAGTAGAGATGGCAGGATGGTGGCCAGAGCTCAGGGAAGACGTTCGCGACTTTTGTGCAAGCTGTCTGGTTTGCGCAGCAAACAACCCAGACTCCCAGAAAAGGAAGGTTTCTATGGGACACATCAGGAGGGTGGAGGGGCCATGGCAGTCGATTCAAATCGACTACATCGGACCCCTTCCAACCGCACAAGGGGGTTACAAGTACTGCTTAGTCCTTGTGGATGTGTTCTCAAAATGGGTAGAGGCCTTCCCTTGCAGAGCAGCCACCGCGATGGGTACGGCAAAAATCCTGGTTAGGGAGGTGTTCACCAGGTGGGGACTCCCACAGTTTGTGGAGTCAGATCAGAGGAGCCATTTCACAGGACAGGTCATGCAGTCCACCCTTAGAATACTGGGCATCAAGGCCAAGTGGCATGTGGCCTACAACCCCCAGTCCTTGGGTCCGGTGGAGCGGTTGAACCGGACAAGTTTAGTGGAGTTTAGTGGTGGGGTGGAGTTTAGTGGTGGGGTGGAGTTTAGTGGTGGGGTGGAGTTTAGTGGTGGGGTGGAGTTTAGTGGTGGGGTGGAGTTTAGTGGTGGGGTGGAGTTTAGTGGTGGGGTGGAGTTTAGTGGTGGGGTGGAGTTTAGTGGTGGGGTGGAGTTTAGTGGTGGGGTGGAGTTTAGTGGTGGGGTGGAGTTTAGTGGTGGGGTGGAGTTTAGTGGTGGGGTGGAGTTTAGTGGTGGGGTGGAGTTTAGTGGTGAGGTGGAGTTTAGTGGTGAGGTGGAGTTCAGTCGTGGGGTGGGGTGGAGTTTAGTGGTGGGGTGGAGTTTAGTGGCGGGGTGGAGTTTAGTAGCGGGGTGGAGTTTAGTGGCGGGGTGGAGTTTAGTGGCGGGGTGGAGTTTAGTGGCGGGGTGGAGTTTAGTGGCGGGGTGGAGTTTAGTGGCGGGGTGGAGTTTAGTGGCGGGGTGGAGTTTAGTGGCGGTGTGGAGTTTAGTGGCGGGGTGGAGTTTAGTGGCGGGGTGGAGTTTAGTGGCGGGGTGGAGTTTAGTGGCGGGGTGGAGTTTAGTGGCGGGGTGGAGGTTAGTGGTGGGGTGGAGTTTAGTCGTGAGGTGGAGTTTAGTGGTGGGGTGGAGTTTAGTCGACGTGAGGTTTAGCTGAGGTGAAGTTTGGTCGAGGTGCAGTTTAGTGAGTTGAGGTTTAGGTGTGAGGTTTAGTTGAGGTGAAGCTTAGTGGAGGCGAGGTTTCGTAGTGAGGTGTGAGGTATCGTCGAGGCGAGGGATTTAGTCCAGGTGTAGGTGAGGAGAAGTGAGCGTAGGTGAGGTGAGGAGAAGTGGGTGTCTGAGCTCAGGAAGGGAGACCGAGGAGCTGCTGAAGGAGACGAGACCATGTCTGGGATGCAGGGTTCAGAGGTCAGACTCCAGGGAGCTTTGACATGGAGAGCGGGCAGAAGATGCCGGATAAATGTCCTCTCGGGGGCTGGGAACGGGGAAGATGCTGCTGCTCCTTCTCAGACCATCACAACCCCAGGGATTGGTGTCAGTGAGGAGTGGATGAGTTCCCTGGGCTCTGGAGTGGATCACTGACATTAATATTGATCTGGGGGGGCATTCAGACCATCTCCCTTATCCTTCTAGTTGTCTGTCTCCATCTGGCAACTTTCCCCAGCTGTGAGGAAAGAATATTAACCTGAAACATTCATTGTTTCTCCCTCCACAGATGCTGCCTGGCTTGCTGAATATCTCTGACAATTTATTCTTGTTTACAATAGTAGTTTTGCTGCAGCCACTAGGTGCTGCTCCTGACTTCAGTGTGGGGGAAGCCCATGCTGGTCACTGTCTTCATTGCCACAAATGTAGACACTGATGTCTGTTGGCTGGAAGCTACAATCTTGAATCTTGACGGGCAACATTTTGGGTCTGAACCTTTCAGGCAGATCACGCCTGACCTGCACTTTAAATGCAGTTTCCTCTCTAACTGTGATATGGTTTATTCTTGGAATCAATAATGTTTTGATCTTGCTGGAATGCAATTAACAGCTGATTTATTTCAACCCTAGAAAAAAACCTCACTATATTCTGAGCGAAGAAATATCTCATTTATTTCCAGATGAAGTTACCCTTTAATTTTAAGTTGTGATTCTTTATCCTTGAATTGTCCTGTATTAAATTTAAAAAAGTTATTTTTATATCTTTTGGAATTAATGTCTGATGATTACAGATTATGCACCAAAGTGTATCAGGTATTATGTTTGTTTTTCCAGGATACTGACCATTTCAACGACATTGCTGGCTATTTTTCCAAGAAAGCGTTTGAAGAACTAATGGACTGGGAGAAGGTCCGCTATAAGAACATGAAACGGAATTATGAAGCCATGGTTGCCATTGGTTTGTACAAAATATGATATGACTTTTTTTCCCTTTTTGCCCTTTTCTAATGATGCATGCTGACATGAGTTGTTTCCCCCACATAAACACTAAATAGATATGTGCTTTCTGAGCCAGGTACTTGGTTAGATCCTTCCATTTCATCAACTGGCTTGGGTATTCAACACTATCATTCCCTCCAAATGACCAGTAAGGTCCAATACCTGGTTCTCTACCATCCTTTGCAACTGGGCACTAGAGAGGGAAACTCTGGTTGAGTGGTGCTGCAACAATAACCTCTAGCTGAACTCTTAACAAACTTATACAGATGTACTGTAGAAAGTATCCTGACTGGTTGCATCTTGGCCTGCTAAGGCAATCCAATGCACAGGAATGCAAGAGGCTGTATGGTGTGGTGAACTCGGCCCAGTCCATCACAGGCACACTTCTCCCCACCATCAATAGTATCTACATGAGAACCCACCTCAAGAAGGCGGCATCGGTCATCAAGGTTCCCATTCATCCGGGCTGTTCTCTCATCTCGCTGCTACAATCAGGTAGGAGGTACTGAAGCCTGAAGTCCCACACCAACAGTTTCAGGATCTGCTACTTTCCTACAACTATATTCTTGAATCCATTTGTGCAATCCTAATGCAACTGTAATTCCTCTTGCACTACCATGGACTTTTCATAACAACATGATTTGACTGATGTCTTGTTGATTTACACAGTCCTCTCGTAAGTCTTACAGAATTGCTGTATAATTAATATTTTATGTGTATCCGTCTCTAAGCCTGTGATGATTCTGCAAAGTAGCCTTTCATTGTATCTACATCATACATACATACAATAAACTTGACATAAGTTGGGAAAAATTGGGAATGGGATCAAACAAGCCTTTGTCATCACATGTGCATGCCTGAGTGAGTTATTCCAGCATTTTGTGTTTTATCCTTGAAATTCCTCTCTTAACTTCTCATTTTCTCTGGAACAGTTGCATGACAATACTGAGAAAAATATATTTTGCAGTCTGCCATCTTTCCCTTCACTCTATCTTTTGTACTTGTGATGTATTGTATTGTGTGATTTGATTGGATAACATGCAAGTTAAAGCTTTTCACTGTATGGCATACACATGACTACAATAAACATAAACCGACGGCTATCCTGTAAAATCCTGCAAATTAATTGACAGGATTAAGTAAACCATAGGCATTGGTTTCTCCCAGATTAACAAAGTGGCATCAAGGCTCAAGATCTTGTAGAATGTAGAAAATACTTTATGGCAGCCCTTTATAAAAATGTAACAGCATAATTAATTTGTGGGAATCCTCGATCTATGGCTGTTCAAAATGGAGGACAACCAGGAAGGCCCTTTGAACCCGGTCTCTTCAGGAAATCAAAGAGTGTCAAAAATATCCTGTCCCCAACCTCATAAGCCATTCACTTAAAGACATTCAGCAGCAGAATCTTTACCTTACTCCAAGACCTACAGAATCAATTCTCTCAAAGCTGACAGAGATGGAATTGGAACAGTTATCCTCTACACCAAGAAATTGCTCATAAACAAGGGATATCAAAGTGGACATTGAAATATATCTCAACATCCCTGGAAGAGATCGTTCACAACACTCAAGAAGCTTGGCACCCTTCATTCAAAAGTACATTGGTTTCACCAGCCTGAAATGCACTGTTTACTATCTCCTTAATGCACTGGAGTGTTTGTGGTAAGACTTCTTTCATAACATATCCCAAACCTGTGGCCTCTAGACCATAAAGGTTGAGGGCAATGGGTGCATGGGAGCACCACAACCTCCACGTTCTGCTCCGTCAAACAAGGGGCAATTTGGAAAGAACAGGAAATGCCAGCTCTGCCTGTGATGCCCTCGTTCTTTAGATCAATAAACAAATGTCTGAAAGATAATGTTTAGAATTAAATGTTGCTGTATCTGTTCCTGCCCTCATTGTTATGTGCACACACACTGGTCATTGGAAAATTGGAAAGGTCCCAAGACATAAACTCCTGCATGATATATTAATGCCTTGCAAAGTCAAGGTGTGTCAACCCGTAAGATTTGTAATGCCACTTTTGATGAAATGAGCACACCCAGCAGACGTGATTAGTCCCTGATTATTGGCAGCAGGATATGTAGTTTTGCTTCTAATTACTATTTCCTACTGGTGAGGTTCCTCACCAATATTCAAAAATTCCCATCAGTGATCTCAAATTGGACTAACTTTACAATCAATACCAAAGCTTGATGTCATTCAGAAGATGGTGACCATGGATAACACAAACCCAGAGACATTGGGGCCCAGTTACGCTTTTTAATGTTGCAAGTAGTCACAGTCCTGAAATCAGAGATTGAACAAAGGTCAATGTTCCCATTGATGAAAAGGTGGATTGTCCTGGTTGTTCATTATTCAATCCAGTTACCCAACCATGGCACAAAGTGTCACTGTCAGTACAGGCAGCAAGAATGAGCCATTACTTTAAACCTGGAGAAATGGAAAGAAGGATTCTGATCTATTTCACTTACCACACAGATGTGTGAAACTGAAAGATTGGTTATTGCGATTTCTGACCCAGAAATAGACACATACTCATCCGTTGATTATTCTTTAATTCTGAAAAATAATTTTAAGGTTATTTGCTGTCTTCGTCAAGTAGACATGATCAATTGAATAAGCATTAATACTCTGGAGGAAATAGTAATAACGATAACATTGCAAAGCACTGTTTTCACAGATATTTTGCACTGGTAACTCAATGAAGATAAATACTTGAAGTTGGCCATAACATGATGAGCATGTTTTATTTTTCACAGGATTAGACGTACCAAAGCCAGAGTTTATGACCAATCGGAGCAGAAGGTGTCCAACCCAAGTATACGAATCCAGCGAGTCAGAAGAGGATTGGACACCTAAACCTCTGACAAAAAATCCACAACGTAATTTAAATCTGTTTGAAATATTAAATGCAGTTTTTCAAATATAATTGAATCTAATCAATTTGGCCGTTAGCCTATGGAATCTGTTGCAAGGGTGATTTTATTCTTATCTTTGGAGTGGTGGAATATTTGTTAAATTGAATATATTTTCCCAAATGTGTTATTCATTAATTTACTTTTACTAATTTTTACTTTTGTGATCTTTTGCTTATTTTTAATTCAATTACATTAGAAATATCCAGAATTTCCTAACTATTGCTCCAAAGCAGCACTGATGTGTCACTTTTTTCCCCCAAGGATTCAGAATCTTTAAGCCTCCTTTTGAGAATGAAAGTGGCAAGAATACCAAAAGAAAGCTTGTCATAAAGGTAAGAACAGAAATCATTCCCAGCATAAAGGAGAAGTGAGAATACGCTTTTATGAATTAACAGAGTGGCTCTACATCAGCATTTTATTTTCTACAAGACAGAAATGACAGCTGTTTAGAAAAATCGTCATCACTGCTGTGGAGTCAGGTGCTATCATTCGCAAATATATTTATATTGTTGAAAGAGAGACAATTGTTCCCACATTTTCCCATATTTGCTGATAATATCAAACTTCATTTCAGAGTAGAGTATGAAAGGTGAGCGCTCAATGAAATATTGCACACTAGGCAGTTACTGCTTTTATTAGTAGTTGAGTTGAGTATCTCAGTTAATAATGCGATGGAAGAAATAATCGAGAAGTAGAAACAATTTATTTGTGTCCTTATGGATCACAGTTTCAACAAAATGTCTCATCACAGCTCACGTCATATACAGGGGAGGACAAAAGTGATTTGGGAGGAGCCACTGAAGAAACAAAGGAAGGCACAGTGTTGGTTAAAAGAATCAAAAGAGCAACAGGTACTTCTGTTTGTAAAAGTGAAACTCAAAATGAGTGACTCCTGTGCATTACAGTAAATAATTGAGATGAGATAATGACCATCTGACTACCACCATGTCATTTAAATTCAATTGATAGAACATGTTGCATATTATGTAACTAACTTCCATATTTTACAGGTCAACCACTTATCTGACTTGAAACAATGTAATTAGGTTTATTTTTGGCTTTCTTTTTCCAGTTGTCTCCACCAGAAAGACTTCGGGATCCACAAGCGAGGAAATGACCAAAGAGACAGAAAAAATAAGTTATAATTTACGAAATAAAGAGAGAATAATTTACACAGAAGGGGAGCTCCGTGATGATGATTACCTTTGTATGTCCAAAGTAATCAATCTATTTCTTCAGAGTAACCATATTTCATTAGGAGCATTGTAGTGATGGCACGGTGCATTGGTAGCCAGGGCAATGGTGGAACAATGCAGGCTTTGGTTCAAGAGCACAGACTTGTGTTCGCTCTTGAACTAATTTTTATTTTAATATTAATCACAATTACTTTCCGTAATGATTGTTGTTAACTTCTGGAATTTTGTCAGACATTGGAATCTGACATTGATTCCCCAGTAAACTGACAGTGACTGTTTGAAGAAAGTGTGGTTCATGCCCAATTTAGCTAAGGCAATTTGCTGGATACTTTCGGACATTATAAAGGATGCAAAAGTAAGAGAGTATTGCTGTGAGGATTATTAATATAGGGCTATGATCAGAATGACCAACTTATATCACCAAAAATATTAATCAAATTGTTGTAGACAAAAATGTTGGAGGAACTCAGCAGATGAGGCAGCATCTATGGAACGAAGGAATAGGTGACGTTTCGGGTCGAGACCCTTCTTCAGACTGATGTGGGGGTGGGGGGTAGGAAGAAGAAAGAAAGAGGCGAAGACAGTGGGCTGTGGGAGAGCTAGGAAGCGGAGGGGAAAGAGTGAGAAAGCAAGGACTTCCTGAAATTGGAGAAGTCAATATCCGTACCGCTGGGGTGTAAACTACCCCAACGAAATATGAGATGCTGCTCCTCCAATTTGCAGTGGGACTCACTCTGGCCATGGAGGAGGCCCAGGACAGAAAGGTCGGATTCGGAATGGGAGGGGGAGTTGAAGTGCTGAGCCACCGGGACATCAGATTGGTTATTGCGAACTGAGCAGAGGTGTTGGGCGAAGCGATCGCCAAGCCTATGCTTGATCTGACCGATGTAGAGCAGCTGACACCTAGAGCAGTGGATGCAAGAGATGAGGTTGGATGAGGGGGGGTCAGGGGGGATGGTGAACACACGGCAAGGATGGGGGCCGGAGGAAAGCAGGTGAGTGGACGGACCTCAAACTGTTGTGGTACATTGTGGGAAGAACAATTAAATGTTATTCTTTCTTTATCTTGTTTTAACTTTTCCTGTTATGTCATTTTCTGAGAATCTGGTGAGTTGTTTTGCCACCCACCTTCTTATCAGCTGTAATCTTGGAAACATTGCAGGTGCCTTGCACCTACTAAGATATTATCCTGGACTGATCCTTGCCTTTAAATAGTTACTATTGTTTACCTACTGTCATAACCTTTCATCTAATTTCCTCATCAAATACTTTAATATATCAGTAAATGACATTATACATTTCTAATTTCACTTTATCACTTATAAGATCAATGTACATTCCTGTCATTTAAACATGGTTTCCCAGAGGATTCTTTGTTGTGAAGCTACCAGCTAATTCTGTCATGTTCCACAAGATATCCAGTCATCTGTGGAAAGAGAAACACAACTAATGTATGAGGAGGAAGACCCTTTGTTAGAACTTCAATGTCAGATGTTAACACAGTTTTTCTTTCCTTAATTGTTCTCTGAATTGCTGGGAATTTCCAGCATTCGTCTCGGATGCATCGTTTCCAGACTCATTTTAGTTTCAAATTCATCTTCCCACGAATTCAGCATTTTGTTTCCTTTCTATATGAAGACTGAAGTTGTCCACAAATATATGATTTCCCTTTTGTGAAGTGCTCTATTTCGTTGACATTTTTGATTTATCTTCTCTCTTCTCCATGATCTCATTGAATGGCAGTGCTGGCTCGAAGGGCCGAATGGCCTACTCCTGCACCTATTATCTTTTGTCTATTCCACCACATGATTTCCGGTGCCAAAACTGTTCATCATAGTTGCTCTCATGTAAAATTATATTAGTAGGGCCAACAAAGAGTAGGGATTAACGGGTCCCTTTCAGAATGGCAGGCAGTGACTAGTGGGGTACCGCAAGGCTCGGTGCTGGGACCGCTGCTATTTACATCAATAATTTCGATGAAGGGATTACAAGTAACATTAGCAAATTTGCAGATGACACAAAGCTGGGTGGCAGTGTGAACTGTGAGGAGGATGCTGTGACAATGCAGGGTGACGTGGACAGGTTGGGTGAGTGGGCAGATACATGGCAGATGCTGTTTAATGTGGATAAATGTGAGGTTATCCACTTTGGTAGCAAAAACTGGAAGGCAGATTATGGTGTCAAGTTGGGAAAAGGGGAAGTACAACGGGATCTGGGGTTCGTTGTTCGTCAGTTAATGAAAGTAAGCATGCAGGTACCACAGGCAGTGAAGAAAGCGAATGGCTTGTTGGCCTTCATAACAAGAGTTGAGTTTTGGAGCAAAGAGGTCCTTCTGTAGTTGGGCCCTAGTGAGACCACACCTGGAGTGTTGTGTGCAGTTTTGGTCTCCAAATTTGAGGAAGGACATTCTTGCTATTGAGGGGGTGCAGCGAAGGATCACAAGGTTAATTCCCGGAATGGCGGGACAGTCATATGCTGAGAGAATGGAGCGGCTGTGCTTCTACACTCTGGAATTTAGAAGGATGAGAGGGAGAAGGTTAAATCGGAAGTGTCAGTGATGCAGTTGAACAAAGGGGACTATGAAGGCATGAGAGGGGAGCTGGCCAAGGTAGTCTGGAAAGGGATCCCAGCAGGAATGATGGTGGAACAGCAATGGCAGGAATATAACCATATAACCATTACAGCACGGAAACAGGCCACCTCGGCCCTTCAAGTCCGTGCCAAACACTTTTTTAAATTTTTTAATTTTTACTTCCCCCTAGTCCCATCTACCTGCACTAAGACCATAACCCTCCATTCCTTTCCCATCCATATACACATCCAATCTATTTTTAAAGGATAAAATCCAACCTGCCTCCACCACTTCCACTAGAAGCTCATTCCACACAGCTACCACTCTCTGAGTAAAAAAGTTCCCCCTAATGTTACCCCTAAACTTCTGTCCCTTAATTCTCAAGTCATGTCCCCTTGTTTGAATCTTCCCTACTCTTAATGGGAAAAGCTTATCCACGTCAACTCTGTCTAACCCGCTCATCATTTTAAAGACCTCTATCAAGTCCCCTCTTAACCTTCTGCGCTCCAAAGAATAAAGACCTAGCTTGTTCAACCTTTCTCTGTAACTTAGTTGCTGAAGCCCAGGCAACATTCTAGTAAATCTCCTCTGTACTCTCTCTATTTTGTTGACATCCTTCCTATAATTAGGCGACCAAAATTGTACTCCATACTCCAGAATTGGCCTCACCAATGCCTTGTACAATTTTAACATTACATCCCAACTTCTATATTCAATGCTCTGATTTATGAAGGCCAGCACACCAAAAGCTTTCTTTACCACCCTATCTACATGAGATTCCACCTTCAGGGAACTATGCACAGTTATTCCTAGATCCCTCTGTTCAACTGCATTCCTCAATTCGCTACCATTTACCATGTACGTCCTATTTTGATTTGTCCTGCCGAGATGTAGCACCTCACATTTATCAGCATTAAACTCCATCTGCCATCTTTCAGCCCACTCTTCCAAATGGCCTAAATCTCTCTGTAGACTTTGAAAATCTACTTCATTATTCACAACACCACCTATCTTAGTATCATCTGCATACTTTTTTTTTTTTTTTTTTTTTAATTTTTATTTATTAGAAGTACATTACATTACAACCACATACATTAATACTCGTCATTTATATCTTCTTACAATTAATGTACTCCCTTTATTTATTTTTTTACACTAGAAAAAGAAAAGATTGAAAGAAAGAAGAAAGTGAAGGAAAAAGTGCAAGTGTAGAAAAGTGTAGAAAATGTAACAACAAAAAAGGACGAAGACCCTATAAGAGCGAAATTAAAAACAAAAAGAAAAAGAGTTAAGAAATAGGCCCTAAGAAAAGAAAAGAGAAAGAGAAAAAAAGAGAAACAAATGTTTTTTTGAGCATCACGTAAATAGGACATACCAACTCTTCAACTATCATCCCCCCTTACCTGACCTCAATTTTTTTTTTTTTTTAAGTACTTTTGCACCCTATGTTTGTAATAATTCTATAAATGCAGACCACGTCAGGTGGAAGTGATCTGGTTTACCTGCTAGGAGGAGTCTTATCTCTTCTAGGTGTAATGTTTCAAACATATTTGAAATCCACATATTTGTAGTTGGTATTGGAGCCTTCTTCCAAAATTTTAGAATTAGCTTTTTTCCAGTTATTAACCCATAGTCCATTAATTTCTTTTGAAACACATTTAGTTCTGGATCATCTTCCGTTATTCCGAAGATAATCCATTCTGCTTTGGGTATCAGTCTTGTTTTAAATAACTTTGTAAAGATTTCAAAAATTTCATTCCAAAATTTTTGAATTTTTGTACAGAAGACAAATGAGTGCGCTATAGTTGCTTCTTGGGATTGACATTTATCACAAATAGATGATACGTTTGGGAAAATTTTATGAATTTTAGTTTTCGAATAATATAATCTATGTAAAATTTTAAATTGTATTAAAGTGTGTCTTACATTAATCGAGCATTTATGCACGTTTAATAAGTATTCATTCCAACTTTCCTTTGAAATTTTAATAGCTAACTCTTGTTCCCAGTCTCTTCTGATACCCTCCGTAGGTGGTATTTGTACATTTAAAATAATATTATACAAATATGATATTAAGTTTGCTGATTCCGCTTTTATCTGCATTGCCTCGTCCAATACATCTACTGGATTATTATAATGATCTTTTGTATATTTTTTCAAATAGTCGCATATTTGAAAGTATTTAAAATATTGATTATTTCCAAGTTTATATTTTATTTGTAATTGTTGAAATGAAAGTAATTTTCCAGTTTCATACAAGTCACCAAGCGTTTTAATTCCTAGTCTATCCCATTGTGTATAAGCTTTATCTATAATAGAAGGACTAAACGAAGGGTTATTGACTATAGGTAATAAAAGTGATAAGTTTCTTAATTTTAAATTTTGTTTTATTTGTTTCCAAATACGGATTGTACTATGAATAATTGGGTTCTTATTATAGTTTATGTTATTCAGTTTCATTGGAGAGAGGAGGATCGCTCCAATGTTTCTAGAGGAGCAATCCTCTTTCCCCATTACAATCCAGTCTACTTGCTGGGCGGAGTTATCCATCAGTTGAATCATGTTTTTAATATTTACTGACCAATAATAATACATAAAATTAGGTAGTGCTAGACCCCCCAATACTTTAGGTTTATTCAGATGGGTTTTTTGTATTCTATGTGATTTATAGTCCCATATAAAATTAGTGATATCTGAGTCGAGTTTTTTAAAAAACTTCTTAGGTAAGTATATAGGAATTGATTGAAATAGGTATAAAATTTGTGGTAAAAAGATCATTTTTATTGCGTTTATTCGGCCTATTAAAGACATCGGGAGCGTTTTCCAGAATTTAATTAATGTATTCAGTTTATTAAGTAGTGGGTCAAAATTTGCCCTGAACATACCTTGATATGTTCTGGTAATTTCGATTCCCAAATATTTAAATTTTTCTGTAGCTATTTTAAAAGGGAATTTTAAAAGATGTGTTGAATCTTTCGGTTTTATTGACATAATTTCACTTTTATTCCAATTTATTCTATATGCAGAAAAAGATCCGAAGTTTTCAATTAAATTTAATATATTTGGTATAGTGATTTGAGGTTTTGTAATATACAATAATATATCATCCGCGTATAAAGATATTTTATTATATGAGTCTTTAGTATTATATCCATGAATATCAGGGTGTATTCTAATTTTTTCTGCTAGCGGTTCAATAATGAGAGCAAACAGCTGTGGTGATAATGAGCATCCTTGTCTATTTCCCCTTGATAGTTGAAATTTCGAGGATAATATGTTATTAGTAAGTATTCTAGCTGTAGGTTTGTTATATAGTAACTTAATCCATAAAATAAAATTCTCCCCAGTTGAAATTTTTGTAATACTTTATCCATATAATTCCATTCTACTTGATCAAATGCTTTTTCAGCATCCAGCGAAATAATTGATAATTCTTGATCTTCAGATTTGTGTGAGTGCATTATGTTGAGTAGACATCTCATATTATTAGAAGAGTATCTCTTAGGGATAAACCCTGTCTGATCTGGGTTTATTAATTTACTAATGTATTTACTTAATCTTCTAGCTAATGTTTTCGCTAATATTTTTTGATCTGTGTTTAACAATGCTATAGCTCTATATGAGCCAGGTTCTTCTAAATCTTTATTTTTCTTAGGTATTAATGTAATCGTTGATTCCGCTAATGTATCAGGTAGTATTCGTTTTTTAAAAGCGTATTGGTACATTTTTTGTAATCTTGGTATTATTTTATCATAAAAGCCTTTATAAAATTCATTAGTAAATCCATCAGGGCCTGGTGTTTTTCCATTTTTTAATGAGTTTATTGTATCTTCTAATTCCTTAATTGAGATTTGTGCACCCAGTTCCTCTTGTTCCTTCAGCTCTAGCTTTGGAAGATTACAGGTATCCAAGAACTTTGTGATATTATTGGAATCAATTATCGTTTTAGATGTATACAAATTCTCGTAAAATTGCGCAAATCTTTTATTAATATCCTTCGGTGTTGTTAATAATTCCCCTTTATCTGATTTGATCTTTGGTATAGTATGTTCCTTTTCTCGTTTTTTTAGCTGGCGAGCCAAAAGTTTATGCGGTTTATCCCCAAATTCAAAGTGCTCTTGTTTTGTAATTTGAAAAAGTCTTATAAGTTTGGCAGATAATAATTTATTTAATTTAAATTTTAAAATTATTATTTTATTATGTTTATCTATTGATGGATCTTTAGCATTATCTATATCCATTTGTCTAATAAGTTCTTCTAACTGTCTTTGTTCATTCTTATTCTTTTTATTTTGAAAAGCTTGATATGAAATTATAATACCCCTAATGTATGCTTTAAAAGATTCCCAAAGTAAAGTAGGCGATATATCTGAAGTATCATTTGTTTGAAAAAAGACCTCCATTTGTTCTTTTAAATATATACTCGCTTGTGGATCTTTTAAAATTTGAGAGTTAAATCTCCAGAATGAATTATTCTTAGACAATCCTTCCAGTTTTAAAAAGAAAGTTAGTGGAGAATGGTCTGAAATTGAATTTGTATGGTATATTGCATTAGATGTTTGGGGGATTAATTTTGTATCCAGCAGAAAGTAGTCTATACGTGAGTATGTCTTATGTACCATTGAGTAAAACGAATATTCCCTGCCAGTTGGATTCACAATTCTCCAAACATCTGCTATATTAGTGTTATTTATATAGGTATTGAGGAGTTCCCCAGTTTTCGATTTCATATTCCCTCTCTGTTTTTGACTTGATTTATCTAAGTACGGATCTAAAACACAGTTAAAGTCTCCGCCTATTATAACATTTTGATAATTTGACTCTGCAATTATATTGAAGATTTTATTGAAAAAGTGGGGGTTATCAAAGTTAGGGGCATATATATTTACCAAAGTAAGTGGAGTGTCATGGATTTCTCCATTAACTCTTAGGTATCTCCCTTCTATATCTGTTATAATATTCTTTGCTTTAAATGGTATACCTTTTCTTATGATAATTGACGTGCCTCTAGATTTTGAAGTGAATGAAGAGTGGTATGTTTGACCTATCCATTTCGCCCTCAGCCTAACTTGATCCTGAGGTTTTAGGTGTGTTTCTTGTAGGAAGGTAATGTCAGAATTATACATTTTTAGCTGAGCTAATATCTTACCCCTTTTGATAGGTTCGTTAATACCTCTTATATTCCAACTACAAAATGAGATTCCTCCTAGGTTCTTTTGTGTGGTGTCATGCATTTTGAATAATTATAGTACCTTTGAATCTTGTGGTGCGTCCATGTCCCAGGTCTTTAGGTATTGGGGGAGTTTTTGAATTATTAACTTTTGCTGGTATGTCCATTTTACTCTTATCACTAAACACAAAACACAAACAAGTGATTTTATGTGATAAAAAAAAATAAAAAAAAAGTGAGGCTACAGTGTCTGATATAGTCGGCACTGTAGCGAGTGTCCCACCTGTAGGTGGGAAAAAACCTTGTTTTGACTTCCATTGCGTTGTTACTCAAATAGCTCCGCTCTCTTAGTTAATCATAACATATTAAAATATTAAAACGAGGCCTCACATTCAGATATATAATACAATTTTACCCTGATATTTCCTTATAACATATATATATATCAGAGTTTAATTATTAAACCAATATTTTTGATTTCAATAAGAATCAACTGTTGGTTGAAGGGGTTAACGAGACGTGCTCCTGGACATAAGCCAGGAGCTCGTTTCTCATCCCCTCCTCCCGCTTATAGACAAGGTTACAATTTATTAAAAATTCATATTAGTATGTTAGTTCATTATTTTTTTTTTTTTGTTAGTATACTTACTAATCCAATTTTCCACACCATCATTCAGATCATTGATGTACATGACAAACAACAGTGGACCCAACACAGACCCCTGAGGCACCCCACTAGTCACCGGCCTCCAACCTGACAAACAGCCATCCACCATTACTCTCTGGCATCTCCCATTCAGCCACTGTTGAATCCATCTTGCTACTCCACCATTAATACCCAACAAATGAATCTTCTTAACCAACCTTCCATGAGGAACCTTGTCAAAGGCCTTACTGAAGTCCATATAGACAACATCCACTGCTTTACCCTCATCAATTTCCCTAGTAACCTCTTCGAAAAATTCAAGAAGATTAGTCAAACATGACCTTCCAGGTACAAATCCATGTTGACTGTTCCTAATCAGACCCTGCTTATCCAGATGCTTATATATATTATCTCTAAGTATCCTTTCCATTAATTTGCCCACCACTGACGTCAAACTAACAGGTCTATAATTGCTTGGTTTACTCTTAGAACCCTTTTTAAACAACGGAACAACATGCGCAGTACGCCAATCCTCCGGCACTATTGCCGTTTCTAATGACATTTGAAATATTTCTGTCAAAGCCCCTGCTATTTCTACACTAACTTCCCTCAATGTCCTAGGGAATATCCTGTCAGGACCTGTAGACTTATTCGTTTTCATATTTTTCAAAAGTGTCCGCACGTCCTCTTCTGTGAATCTCATAGTTTCCATAGCTACTCTACTTGTTTCCCTTACCTCACATAATTCCATATCCTTCTCCTTCGTGAATACCGAAGAAAAGACATTGTTCAATATCTCCCCCATCTCTTTTGGCTCTGCAGATAGCTGTCCACTCTGACTCTCTAAGCTGGGTGGCAGTGTGAACTGTGAAGAGGATGTTGGGAGGTTGCAGGGTGACCTGGACAGGTTGAGTGAGTGGGCAGATGCGTGGCAGATGCAGTATAATATAGATAAATGTGAGGTTATCTACTTTGGCGGCAAAAACAAGGGGGCAGATTATTATCTCAATGGGGTTAGGTTAGGTAAGGGGGGGGGTGCAGCGAGACCTGGGCGTCCTTGTACACCGATCACTGAAAGTTGGCTTACAGGTACAGCAGGCAGTGAAGAAAGCTAATGGAATGTTGGCCTTCATAACAAGAGGATTTCAGTATAGGAGTAAAGAGGTTCTTCTGAAGTTGTATGGGGCTCTGGTGTGACCACATCTGGAGTATTGTGTACAGTTTTGGTCTCCTAATTTGAGGAAGGACATCTTTGTGATTGAAGCGGTGCAGCGTAGGTTCACGAGATTGATCCCTGGGATGGCGGGACTGTCATATGAGGAAAGATTGAAAAGACTAGGCTTGTATTCACTGGAGTTTAGAAGGATGAGGGGCGATCTTATAGAAACAGATAAAATTATAAAAGGACTGGACAAGCTAGATGCAGGAAAAATGTTCCCAATGTTGGGCGAGTCCAGAACCAGGGGCCACAATCTTACAATAAAGGGGTGGTCATTTAAGACTGAGGTGAGAAAAAACCTTTTCACCCAGAGAGTTGTGAATTTATGGAATTCCCTGCCACAGAGGGCAGTGGAGGCCGTCACTGGATGGATTTAAGAGAGAGCTACATAGAGCTCTCGGGGCTAGGGGAGAAGGCAGGCATGGGTTATTGATAAGGGACGATCAGCAATGATCACAATGAATGGCGGTGCTGGCTTCAAGGGCCGAATGGCCTCCTCCTGCACCTATTTTCTATTTTTCTATATTTCTATGAGATCTTATTAAAACATATAAGATTATTGAGGGTTTGGACGTGCTGGAGGCAGGAAACATGTTCCCGATGTTGGGGGAGTCCAGAACCTGGGGCCACAGTTTAAGAATAAGGGGTAAGCCATTTCGAACGGAGATGAGGAAACACTTTTTTTTACGGAGAGTTGTGAGTCAGTGGAATTCTCTGTCTCAGAGGGCGGTGGAGGCAGGTTCTCTGGAAACTTTATAGAGAGAGCTAGATAGAGCTCTTATAGATAGCGGAGTCAGGGGATATGGGAAGAAGGCAGGAACGGGGTACTGATTGTGGATGATCAGCCATGATCACATTGAATGGCAGTGCTGGCTTGAATGGCCAAATGGACTACTCCTGCACCTATTGTCTATTGTCAACTTTGTCTTGCAATTGATAAAGTTCAGTTTAGATACAAACCATGCACTTACTTTTCTGTATGGTCTACTTTATTAAATCTCTTGTCTCTTTGCCCGGTTATAGGGTGCAAGTTGCATCAGGAGTTAAAATTGGCATGTAACAAAAGTAATGCTACGGTGGTTATGGGAGATTTCAATATGCAGGTGGACTGGGAAAATCAGGTTGGCACTGGACCCCAAGAAAGGGAGTTTGTAGAGTGCCTCCGTGATGGATTCTTAGAGCAGCTTGTACTGGAGCCGACAAGGAGAAGGCAATTCTGGATTTAGTGTTATGGAATGAACCGGATTTGATAATGGAACTCAAGGTAAAGGAACCATTTGGAGGTAGTGACCCGTAATATGATACGTTTTAATCTGCAATTTGAGAGGGAGAAGGTAAAATCAGAACCGTCACTATTGCAGTTGAACAAAGGGGACTATGAGGCATGAGGGAGGAGCTGGCCAAAGTTGACTGGAAAGGGATGCTAGCAGGGATGACGGTGCAACAGCAATGGCAGGAATTTCTGGGAATAATCCAGAAGATGCAGGCTCATTTCATTCCAAAGAGGAAGAAAGATTCTAAGGGGAGTAAGAGGCGACCGTGGCTGACAAGGGAAGTCTAAAAGAGAAGACGTATAACATAGCAAAGATGAACAGGAAGCAACAGGATTAGGATACTTTTAAAGAACAACAGAAGGTAATTTAAAAGACAATGCAGGAAGAAAAGATGAAGTATGAATGTAAGCTAGCCAAGAATATAAAGGAGGATAGTAAAATTTCTTTAGGTATGTGAAGAGGAAAAGATTAGTTAAGACAAATGTGGGTCCCTTGAAGGCAGAAACAGGTGAATTTATTATGGGGAACAAGGAAATGGCAGACGAGTTGAACAAGTACTTTGGTTCTGTCTTCACTAAGGAAGACACAAACAATCTTCCAGAAGTACTAGGGGACAGAGGATCTAGGGTGATGGAGGAACTGAAAGAAATTGAATCTAATGATTTATATGAAGGAATTAAAAGTAACATTAAGCCCCTGTCCCACTGTACGAGGTAATTCACGAGTTCTCCCGAGTTTTTCCCTTTCGAACTCGGAGGATAGACAATAGGTGCAGGAGTAGGCCATTCGGCCCTTCGAGCCAGCACCGCCATTCAATGTGATCATGGCTGACCATCCACAATCAGTACCCCATTCCTGCCTTCTCCCCATATCCCTTGAGTCCGCTATCTTTAAGAGTTTTATCTAACTCTCTCTTGAGAGCATCCAGAGACTCGGCCGCCACTGCCTTCTGAGGCAGAGAATTCCAGATTCACAATTCACTGTGTGATAAGTTTAATGTGGATAAATGTGAGGTTATCCACTATGGTAGCAAAAACAGGAAGGCAGATTACTATCTAAATGGCGTCAAGTTGGGAAAAGGGGAAGTACAACGGGATCTGGGGGTCCTTGTACATTAGTCTATGAAAGTAAGCATGCAGGTACAGCAGGCTGTGAAGAAAGCAAATGGCATGTTGGCCTTTATAACAAGAGGAATCGAATATAGGAGCAAAGAGGTCCTTCTGCTGTTGTACAGAGCCCTAGTGAGACCACACCTGGAGTATTGTGTGCAGTTTTGGTCCCCTAATTTGAGGAAGGACATTCTTGCTATTGAGTGAGTGCAGCGTAGGTTTACAAGGTTAATTCCCGGGATGGCGGGACTGTCATATGCTGACAGAATGGAGCAACTGGGCTTGTACACTCTGGAGTTTAGAAGGATGAGAGGGCATCTCATTGAAACATATAAGATTGTTAAGGGCTTGGACACGCTAGAGGCAGGAAACATGTTCCCGATGTTGGGGGAGTCCAGAACCAGGGGCCACAGTTTAAGCATAAGGAGTAAGCCATTTAGAACGGAGACGAGGAAACATTTTTTCTCACAGAGTGGTGAGTCTGTGGAATTCTCTGCCTCAGAGGGTGGTGGAGGCAGGTTCTCTGGATGCTTTCAAGAGAGAGCTAGATAGTGCTCTTAAAAATAGCGGTCGGGATATAGGGAGAAGGCAGGAACGGGGTACTGATTGGGGATGATCAGCCATGATCACATTGAATGGAGGTGCTGGCTCGAAGGGCCGAATGGCCTACTCCTGCACCTATTGTGTATTGTCTAAAAAGTTTTTCCTCATCTCCATTCTAAATGTTCTACTCCTTATTCTTAAACTGGATCTGGACTCCCCGAATATCGGGAACATGTTTCCTGCCGAGAGGATTTGAGTATAGTGGCAAAGAGGTCCTTCTGTAGTTATACAGGTCCATGTTGAGACCACACCTGGAGTATTGTGTGCCATTTTGCTCTCCTAATTTGAGAATGTTCAGGGAGTCCTGAACCAGGGGCCACAGTTTAAGAACAAGGGGTAGGCTATTTAGAAGTGAGATGAGGAAAAACATTTTCACCCAGAGTTGCGAATTTATGGAATTCTCTTCCTCAGAAGGCAGTGGCGGGCGATTCACTGGATGCATTCAAGAGAGAGTTAAATAGAGCTCTGAGGGCTAGCGGAGACAAGGGATACGGGGAGAAGGCAGGAACGGGGTAGTGATTGTGGATGATCACACTTGATCACATTGAATGTCTCGAAGGGCCAAGTGGCGTATTCCTACACCTATTGTCTATGTCTATGGTCTTAATTCATCTGCCTGGTTACAAATGCTTCATTAGTTCACATAATAGACTTTTATCCTTCAACACACATTTCTTGGAGGTGACACCATGCACCCATGTTACCGTCAAACATACTCTCTACATTACATCATGCTTGTTATTACTATATTTAAAATTATACTCTGTGGTCATGATTTTTCTCTTGATGTTTATAAATATCCATACAGTTAAACACAGCTGCCATTTGGAATTAAATAGCGGCATCTTACCTCCAAGATATTCATGGTGACAGACAAACATCATGAAGGGATTCTTTACAGATTGGCCACTATTAACCTCTCACATTTTGAATGCTTCCTCAGAAGAGTAATCTTCTGCACAACATCTGCATCATGGTAGTATTATATTCTGAGATACTTCTAAAAAGATAACATCTTTTGTGGATCATTGAGCATTTTCAGTACAACGTCCAGCCACTTTCAATATTGCCAACACCCTGATTAGTTCTTAATTTTGCATTTTCTGTTTCAGTTTGTGAAGCCTGCGAGAATTTTTTTATTGAAGAATGCCCTGTGCACGGCCCACCAGTCTTTATGAAGGACACTGTCGTTGATTCCAATCACCCAGTTAGAGCACGTTTAACTCTTCCAGAGGGTCTCAGCATTGCCACGTCAAAAATTTGTAAAGCTGGTCTTGGCGTCTGGAATGAAGGGAAGGTTATTCCCAGGGGCGTTCATTTTGGACCCTATGAAGGAGAAGTTTCAAGTGAAGAAGAAGCTGCTGTCAGTGGGTATTCATGGGTGGTAAGTGACTCCAATAGTTAATCATGGAAAATACTCAGCAGGTTTGAGAATATTTGTTGCTGAAAGATCATCCTGAAATGTGAGCTGTGTTTTATCCTGCACAGATGCTGCCTGACTTGCTGGGTATCTCCTGAATGCTCTGTTTTTATTACAAAGTGTTTGTAGTTGAATTATTTTGCAGTCTAATCAGAGTCATCAAGTCAAGAGTCTAGAGAATTTTATTGTCATACTAGACTAAGTGGGACCCGTTGGGTCCCATGTTCACACGGGAGGGCTGGTCCCCCAACGCAATATTCCACCACTCACCTGTTCCCCCAACTCAACGACGGGAGCGTTCTGTAGCCGGGGGAGGGGGCCGGGGGGGCGGAGTTGTGGGGGTAGGGGAGGTGGTGCGTGGAAAGGGGTGTATCTGGGAGGGGGTGGTGTGTGTGGTGGGGGTAGTGTGGGGGAGGGGAGTGTGGAGTAATGTGTGGGAGGGGAGGGTGGGGGTGAGGGGATGGGGGATTGGTGGGGCTTGTGCGGGGAGGAGGTGTATGTGGGAGGGGGCAGTGTGGGCCCCCGCTCACAGAACACAGACCCCGCTCCTTCAGCTTTATTCTCGTGGCCGGTGATTGACAGCAGGAGCCGGAAGGGGCGTTGCCGTCCTGGCGAATAACAGACCAATAACTTTCATCATATTTCACCGATCGGAACAAAACTTGGTGCGCTTGGAGCAGAAGAGAACGGTGATAAGGTGGCTTAAAAACCCTAGCGATATAGGATACCTTAGTCTACAACGCAGTGGTCAAGGTGAGAGTTTTAGTAATAGTGTAGAAGAAGATAGATGTCCCAGATAGAACATTGAAATTCTTACTGGCTGCAGCACAACAGAATATGTAAACATTGTACAGAAACATAAAGTTTCTTTTTGATAAAGAAACAGTTCAAAGCTAACTGAAAAGCAGTGATTCCCAGTTCACTGCTCAGACTGGCATCCCTCTCCCTCACCCAATCTCTGAGCTAAATCAGTGCTCCATCTCCTTCCTGCTCTGCTGCCCCTCTTTCACCCTGAGGTCTGACCTCCTTGTTTGAGAATGCATTGAACATTTCTAACCAGTAAGAAATCATTAGAACAGTGACATTACCAAAATTAAAGAACCTATTACAACCCGACAAAGCTTGAAATTGTGCAAAATGTTTATTATATTCTTAGAGTTTCTTTGCCGTGTGATTTCATTCGCAGGAATGTTGGAGTTCTCTGATATAAAAGTGTAATAAATTAAAATAGGTTAAGTGGTCGTTAGTTGAAGGCATAATACTGGGAACTGTGTAAGCTTCACGTTTGTTTTCTTTATCAATGCTGGAGAAACTCAGCGGGTGCAGCAGCATCTATGGAGCGAAGGAGATAGGCAACGTTTCGGGCCGAAACCCTTCTTCAGACTGATAGGGGGTGGGAGGAGGCGGGGAGAAGAAAGGAAACAGGAGGACGATGAGACCGAGGATTTCTTCATATGAAAGTCCTGACATACCAGGAATCAGTCTGGTGAACCTTCTCTGTACTCCCTCTATGGCAAGAATGTCTTTCCTCAGATTTGGAGACCAAAACTGTACGCAATACTCCAGGTGTGGTCTCACCAAGGCCCTGTACAACTGCAGTAGAACCTCCCTGTTCCTATACTCAAATCCTTTTGCTATGAATGCTAACATACCATTCGATGGATAGGTGACGTTTCACATAGTGCTGGAGTAACTCAGTGGGTCAGGCAGCATCTTTGCAGAACATGGAGAGGTGACGTTTCGGGTCAGGACCCTTCTTCACATTGTACTAAAAGAAATACATTAAGACCAACTAAAATATGGGTGGCACAGTAGTAGAGTTACTGTCTTACAGTAGCAGAAACCTGTGTTTGATCCTGATCTCTGGTGCTGTCTGCAGAGTTTGTATGCTCTCTCTGCGACCACAGAGATTTTCTCTGGGTGTCTGCTTTCCTCCCACATACCAAAGCTGTGCAGGTTTGTAAGTTAGTCGGCATCTGTAAATTGTCCCTAGTGTAGTTAGGGAATGGGTGATTGCTGGTCAGCATGGACTCAGTGGGCCAAAGGGCCCATTTCCATGCTATCTTTCCAATCTAGGGACTACTGGAATGGGCTGGATTAATAAATTGTAATTGGCTTAAAATAAAGGCCATGAATATTAAACTCTAACTTTAGCACTAATTTAACCAGGGAATATAACTAGGTCTAAACAGTACTGGAGGTACTCAATGTGTCAGGCACCATCTGTCTGAACACAAAGTGGATGGACAGACATTTTGGGTCAGGAACCTTCTTCAGACTGATGGAGTAGGGCAGAGAAAGTGGGGAGAGAGAAGGGAGCAGGAAAATGCCTGGCGAGTGATAGGTGGATACAGGTGAGGGGGAGGTTGGCAGATGGATGGAGTAAGTGACAAAAGGCTGGAGGTGAAAAGGAGACAAAGGTTGTCAGATAAGGAGATGAGAGCATTGAAATGTAAAGCCAGAGGGATGGATATGGGTGCAAGGGGTAGGAGGGAAATATAAGACTCAAGGATGAGTGATGAGCGTAGAGTAGCAATGTTACAAAATTTTGAGATTTTAAAAATAAAGTCTGCAATTTATCCCATCAGATAAAGCATAAAAAGAAGTTTAATTTGACACTTAATTCACTTTCATATCTTCAGTATTAAAACAGTTATGGCCATTATCATACTCAGAAATTAGCATCTAGTTCCCTATTGCTATTCCATTGACTTAACACAAAAGCTGTGATCGAGGACAGTTAAAAGCCCATAACTTTCTTAGAAATTATGATAACTGAAAGAAATTTTCAGTTATTATAGATTGAAGCATTCTGAAACAAATATGAAACAATCTTACTTCGAAGACATGAAAGTAAAGCATATAATTAGTTAGTTACCTAATTGTAGCTAATTACAAAATTCAATTACTAGATCTAAACATCTATCAATTTCTTAACTTCTTTAAGCCAACATTTTTAAATAGCCTAAGTGTCCAAATAACATTCACACAATAATTCACAATATAACATAATTTTTAAATCTAATTTTCATGAATTTACAGGCCAAATGGAAGGATTTGAATGTTTAATACCTGTAAATTAATGGGGATTTAATTCATCTTGCGAGTGAGGATTACTGGAACGCGATCTTTTGGAACGTTCATTTGCGGTGAATTTAACCCCGTATTGGCATGAAAAATACTGCCGTTAATTCGGGGAATAAAATCACCGTGTCGCATGTAAAAATGTGAATTAAAGGCCTCTTAAGGAGAACGTTTATACATTAAAATAAAGCACTTTCGTTTACCTTTCCCTTGTGTGAAATCCGTCCCCGTTGTTGGCGTTGACGCTTCAGAAGATGATTTTAAAATGATTCCAACGCTGAACTTGTTGGGAGATTTTTAAAACAAACTACGCAAAACGGCACTCGGACGCTTCTTCCACAGAGGCTGGTACTCCAACAAAGTCTAATTCAGGACAAGGGAGGAGAAACCCGCGTTTTAACCCCGCCCCCCCTTAAAGGCGCCAAAATCGCGCACACGGCCAGTGACAGAATTACAGCGCCAGAATTACAGTGACAGAATTAGCTTCACTGCATGTCCTCCAGTTGGCTTCACCGCGTGTCCTCCAGTTGGCTTCACCGCATGTCCTCCAGTTGGCTTCACCGCATGTCCTCCAGTTGGCTTCACCGCATGTCCTCCAGTTGGCGCTGCGTGGCAACAGTACAGGTGACGGGTCGTGCAACCTCCCTATGGGACTGGTGTTTGAGAGATGAGTGAAGAGAGGAAGGGAAAGGACCCGGTGTTGGTTGGTGAGTGAGTGAGTGAGGTGGGGAATGTGCTCACCAGGGTGAGGGAGGGGGAGTGAAGGGAAGGACGTTCATCTCCATCTTCTTGCCCCATATTTCCCTTTGACCTTCCCACCCACCTCCCTCTGGCTTTACATTTCCCAGCTCGTCCTGATCCAACAAGTTTCATCACTTTCACCTTCATCTTTGTCACTGACTCCACCATCTGCCAGCGGCGCAGCAGCCTCTGCCCTCGCTTTCCCTCCTCCCGCATGACAGAGCCGAGCCGCCCGGAGCCGAACCGCCCACCGGGGCTGAGAGACCGCGGCTGCTGCCGCCCGGAGCTGCCGCCCCCCCCCAGCGTCAGCCCCGCCCACCCCGGCCCGGCCCCAGCGTCACCGGCACCGCCGCCCAGCGGCCGGACCGTCAGCTCCCGACACTCCGGCCCCGCCCCCGGCCGGCCGCTGCTCAAGGCGTCGCCACCCGGTAGAGCAGGCGGGGCCTCCCTGGGGCGGCGGCTGCTGCTGCTGTTGTTGTTGTTGCCCCGCCCGCCCCCGGCCCAACACGTCCTTCTGCTCCTCCCTCCCTCCCTCCCTCACTCACTCACTCACTCACTCACTGGCGCCGCCGCCGATGTCGACGATCCCCGGCCGCTGCTGCCCGTCCGTCCGCTCGGCCCAGCATCGGGGTGGAGGAGCCTCGGCCGCTCGTCAGCCGGCGCTCGGTCGGTCGATGCCGCCACAGGTCGATTCGCGGGCAGTTTCCAGTCTCCGCCGGGGGGGGGGAGGGAGGGAGGGAGGGAGGGAGGGAGGGCGCGGCCCCGGCCCCGGCCCCGGCCCCGGCCCCGGTGGGTGGGTGGAGCCGGTCCCAACCTGCAGCGGTGGGTGGGTGGGGTTTGTGGGGCGAGGCCCGTCTATGCCTCAGCCCACCCGCCGACAAAATGGCCGCCGCGGCCTCCTGTCACATGGCAGGCGACAGACTACAAAAATGGCCGCCGAATGACCTCTCACGACTACAAAAATGGCCACTCGGCGACTACAAAAATGGCCGCCGCCGCAGCGTATACGAAAATGGCCGCCAAAGCGACTACAAAAAAGGCCGCCAGAGAGCTACAAAAATTGTGTAGGTTTTCGTTGCAGTTGATTGAAGACACAAATGTGACATTTTATTTTTTGATATTTACATTTGATTAATACAAGATGACGTTACGGGTCGAGACCCTTCTTCAGACTGATGTGGGGATGGGAGGCGGGAGGAAGAAAGGAAGAGGCAGAGACAGTAGGCTGTGGGAGAGATGGGAAGGGAAGGAGGGAGAAAGCAAGGACTACCTGAAATTGGAGAAGTCAATGTTCATACCGCTGGGGTGTAAACTGCCCAAGCGAAATATGAGGTGTTGCTCCTCCAATTTACGGTGAGACTCACTCTGGCCATGGAGGAGGCCCAGTACAGAAAGGTCGGATTCGGAATGGGAGGGGGAGTTGAAGTGCTGAGCCACCGGGAGATCGGGTTGGTTAATGCGAACAGAGCGGAGGTGTTGGGCAAAGCGATCGCCAAGCCTGCGCTTGGTCTCACCGATGTAGAGCAGTTGACACTTAGAATAGCGGATGCAATAGGTGAGGTTGGAGGAGGTGCAGGTGAACCTCTGCCTCACCTGGAAAGACTGCTTGGGTCCTTGGATGGTCATGGGGGGAGGTAAAATGACAAGTGTAGCATTTCCTGCGGCTGCAAGCAAAAGTGCCAGGGGAGGGGGTGGTTTGGGTGGGAAGGGACAAATTAACCAGGGAGTTATTGTAGATGAGATATGCATGTGCCTTTAACATAGTGACCTCATACCCACTAACCACTCCCCATATCACAAGTATAACTACAACCTCCACACCCACAGATCGCTCTCTAGTTCCTGTGACAGACCACGTACAGCTAGTGCAATGTATAATGATCCAGTATGAATAAAGATAGTAAAGTAACGATGCCTCGTTATCAATCCTTTACATGGTGTCAAATAACTTACCTTGCGCCTCCCGTTTATCGGTTTATCATTTAATTTTGACCCAGTTTTTTGTTTCCCCCCCTAACTGTTTTGTTATGGCCTCTTCTGCCCGTAAGCCCGATGCGCTCGTTTTTGATTTCGACATCGCCCTTCGATGGGACATATTCAAACGTGACTTTGAACACTATTTCATGATTGCCCATCCTGGCGCCACCCCCGCTCTCAAAGCCTCACTTCTTCTCAACTTGGCTGGTCCCAACGCCTTGACTCGCTCTGACTTCTTCGTCTACGCTGCTGGAGAATCAGCTCGGGACCCGGCATGTCTGTTGGCTAAGTTTGACGCTATTTGTGACATTCCGACTAATTGCATTTTAGAACGTTTTAAACTGTTCGCGCGGCGTCAGCTCCCTGGGGAATCTGCTGAGAACTATGTCATTGCGCTGCGGGACCTGGGCAGGCGCTGCCGCCTCGAGACGTGGACCCCCGATAATGTCATCAGGGACCTACTGGTTTACGGTCTCCGTGATGAGAAGCTCAGGTCCGAACTACTTCGCAAGCCGGATCTGACCTTGGCCGATGCAATGCACGCTACTCGCTTAGCTGACGCTGTTTCCGCGGCGGCGCCGCCGGCTGAACAGGCGATCAACTTTGCCAGCACTCCTAGCTATCTCATGAACGCACCCCAGTCGCGACCCCCGGTGTCGCTCGCTGCTCGAGGGGGACGCGCCCCGGGGTTCGGTGGTGCTACAAGGGGAGGCACCCAGCAAAGGTGCCCTAATTGCAACTTCACAACTCATCAGTTCAATGTGTGCCCTGCTCTTGGAAAGAATTGCAATTCCTGCAATAAGTTGAACCATTTTGCTGCAGCTTGTCGTTCCCGTGGGAAGCCTGTCGCTGCTCGAAGGCAAATTTAAACAACCTTCTACAGTCGGATAATGATCTCAGCTCCCAGCACTATTCCGATGAACATTCTGTTCCTACATCTAACTCCTCTCAGGGGAAACCAGCTTGTTTACCGTGGTGGACGCACCTGCTATGATAACGGATCCTTCTGTGCAAGTCACTGTGAACAACTCGACCTTCACGGCCAAAATCGACACTGGGGCGGTTACCAATGTTATGTCAACATCTCTTTTCAACCAGATAAGGACTAATGAGCAGATATTTTCTCAGAGCTCAAACCTGCATGCCTACGGTGGGGAGATCCTTACTCCTGTGGGCAAGGCCACACTACACTGTAAGATACTGAAGGCCACTCGGCCCCTCACCTTCTTTCTCCTCAATCGAAGTTGCGTTCCCTGCTGGGGATCCAGGCATGCCAGGAAATGGGACTGGTGTCCTTCCACCGGGACATCCACCACGTGCAGGCTCTTATGGACCCGCTGGCCGAGTATCCCGACCGCTTTGATGATAAGCTAGGCAAACTACCCTGCAGCTACAAGATTGAAGTGGACCATAAGATCGTTCCTGTGGTCCATGCTCCTCACCGTATTTCCTTCGCCATGAGGGACAAAGTGGAGGCGACCCTACACAGTATGGTACAAATGGGCGTCCGAAAGGCGGTCGTCGAGCCCACCAGCTGGGTCTCTTCCATGGTTGTTGCTGCTAAAAAGGACATGAGTGAGATACGCATCTGCATCAACCCCAGAGACCTCAACCTGGCCATTCGGCGCCCTCACTACCCTATGAGAACGGTGGAAGACGTCGCTGCACGGGTTGGTCCAGCAACGGTCTTTTCGGTCCTCGATGCCAAGAGCTCATTCTGGCAGATACCACTGGACGAGCGGTCGTCCATTTTGACAACCTTCGCCACCCCCTACGGAAGGTTTCGGTTCCTCCGAATGCCCTTCGGAATCAACTCTGCCAGTGAGGTATTCCAGCGAACCATGGAACAGTTGTTTTCAGATCTGCCTTGCGCCATAATTGTTGACGACATCCTCGTTTACGGTAAGGATGTTGCCGAACACGATGTCAACCTCCGCCTGATCCTGGACCGGGCCAGGCAAATCAACTTGAAACTGAACCCCAAGAAGTGCCGATTCCGCGTCTCGGAGGTCACCTATGTTGGACATGTATTCACCGCTGAGGGGCTAAAGCCAGACCCGCAGAAAACGGCTGCCATCTCAGGGATGCCTCCTCCTACTAACGTGGCAGGCCTGCAACGCTTCCTCGGCTTGGTAAACTACCTGGGGAAGTTCATCCCCGACCTAAGCGAGCTCAGCGCTCCCCTGAGGGATCTGATCAAAAAGGACACTTCCTGGCTTTGGTTACCCAATCATCAGAAGGCATTTGACATTCTTAAGTCTAAACTGATCAGCACACCCACGCTCAAGTTCTTTGACCTGCGGCATCCCATTGTCCTCACCTGCGACGCCTCTCAATTCGGACTCGGTGCCGCCTGCCTCCAGGTCCATGACGGCCTGCAGCTGCCTGTCTCAGTCGCGTCCCGCACCATGACCGCCACCGAACAGCACTACGCGCAGATTGAGAAGGAGCTACTGGCCGTGGTGTTTGCCTGCTCCAAATTCCGGGACTACATCGTGGGCAACACTTTCACCGTTGAAACCGACCATCAACCACTTGTTACCATCCTCAACAAACCAATCCATGTGGCCTCATCACGTCTGCAGCGCATGCTGCTGCAGCTCCAGCGTTTCACGTTCACGGTGGTTTATCGTAAGGGGAAGGACATGTTCGTAGCCGACACGTTGTCTCGCGCCCCGCTGACGTCCACTGCTCGCCACCAATACGAAATGTCCGAGTTACTAGTACTACGATTGAACTTCGTCCCCTCGCCACAGATGAAGTCCCTGGTTGAACACACTACCAATGACCCTGCCCTGCAACAGCTGTCTGCCGTCATCCGGCAGGGCTGGCCTGACCGTCGCTCGGCACTGCCGGCTGGAGCCGTGCCCTACTTCCTGATTCGGGACGAGCTCGTATTGCACGACGGCGTGGTGGTGAAGGGTCACAAAGTGGTCGTGCCCGCGGCGCTGCACGACCACTATTTTCAAGTCGCACACCGCGGTCACACTGGGGCCGAAGCCACTTTGTCTCTCGCCAAGGCCCAGTTCTATTGGCCGGATATGGCAAAGTACATCCGGGAGAGGGTCTCATCGTGTTCCACCTGCAACAGCCGCGCCCCCCATCAGCAGCGTCAACCGCTTCTACAGCAGCCCGCGCCCGGACTGCCCTGGATGGCGCTCGCCACAGACATTTTCGAGTGGCGGGGCAAACATTTCCTGGTACTCGTTGACTTCTACTCCAGCTGGTTTGCGGTTGACCGGCTGCCTTCCGTGACCTCTTCGGCCGTCATCGACAGGTTGTACCCTCACTTTAGCACTTTTGGCCCCCCGGCAAGCTTGCAGTCGGACAATGGCAGCCAGTTCACGAGCTCCGAGTTTAAAGCGTTCGCTTCCAGATGGAACTTTCGCCATTTCACAAGCAGCCCGGAGTACCCGCAAAGCAACGGTTTGGCCGAGCGAGCGGTACGCAGTGCTAAGCACCTGTTGGAACAGTGTGGTGGCATTAACTCCGACTTCCACCTGGCCCTCCTCAGCCTTCGAAACATTTCCCGCGACCCTGCCATGGGTTCACCTGCTCAGCGGCTCCTGTCTCGCGCTACCAGGCTCCCACTCCCGGTGGCCCAGCGATCCCTCATACCCTCGGTCCTTCCACCTGCGGCGGTTCAGAAACGAATTGCCTTCAGGCAAGACGTCCAAAAGCGGTCCCATGACAGGTCCTGCCACCCGCTGCCGCCCCTCTTCCCCGGTCAAGTAGTCCGTATGCAGACCACTCCCGGTCACTCCAAGCTTGCTACTGTCGTCGGCTCTGCAGGGTCGCCCAGGTCCTATTTCGTCGACTACGCTGGGACCATTTACCGACGGTCCCCGCCAGCACCTTCGGCTCATCCACGAGCCGCATCCTCCTGCCGCCGATCCCTTTGCTCCCCCGCTGCCTATTTCGCGTCCGGCCGTTGCCCTGCCCGTGATTCCTGACATGCCTCGCTCTGCTCCTCCTTCGCCCCCTCCGCTCCAACACACTCCGACTAGTCCTCGCTCGCCCCCCGCGCTCTTCCCGGTCCCGGCCCCGCATCCCCTCCGGTTTCGGTGCCGCGGTCTCTTCCGTTTCCTCCCGTTTCTCCCTTTCAGGTTCGTCTGTCCCTGCTGGTGCCTCTTCCTCCTGCAGGAAGGGTGGATGGCGAGACGCGAACCCGGGCGGGACGTCTTGTCAAACCGCCTGACCGCTATGGCGATGTTGCCTAGCTATCCTAGCGCATGAGCCGTGGTCGCCATGTCACCTTTGTATTTACCTGTCGTTTCGGAGAGGAAGGATGTAGATGAGATATGCATGTGCCTTTAACATAGTGACCTCATACCCACTAACCACTCCCCATATCACAAGTATAACTACAACCTCCACACCCACAGATCGCTCTCTAGTTCCTGTGACAGACCACGTACAGCTAGTGCAATGTATAATGATCCAGTATGAATAGAGATAGTAAAGTAACGATGCCTCGTTATCAATCCTTTACAGTTATGGAGGAAGCGGTCTCTGCCGAAAGCCGAAAGGGGAGGAGATGGGAAGATGTGGCAAGTGGTGGGATCCCGTTGGAGGTGGCGAAAATGTCGGAGGGTTATCTGTTGTATCTGATGGCTTGTGGGATGGAAGGTGAGGACAAGGGGGACTCTGTCCTTGTTACGGGTGGGGGGGATGGGGAGTGAGAGCTGAGCTACGGGATAGAGGGGAGACCCTGGTGAGAGCCTCATCTATAATCGAAGGGAACCCCCGTTTCCTAAAGAATGAGGTTTGGAACACCTCATCCTGGGTGCAGATGCGGCATAGAGGAATTTGGGAGTAGGGGATAGAGTCCTTACAGGAAGCAGGGTGGGAAGAAATGTAGTTCAGATAGCTGAAATGGATGAAGTCAGTGAGTTGTGCATGGGTGCAGGAGGTAGCACCAATGCAGTCGTCGATGTAGCGGAGGTAGAGTTCGGCGATAGGGCCCTGGTACGTCTCGAACAGGGATTGTTCGACGTACCCTACAAAGAGGCAGGCATAGCTGTGGCCCATGCGCGTGCCCATAGCTTTGCCTTGGATTTGGAGGAAATGGGAGAAGTTAAAGGAAAAGTTGTTGAGGGTAAGGACCAGCTCCGCTAGGCGGAGAAGAGTATCAGTAGACGGGGATTGGTTGGTTCTGTGGTCGAGGAAGAAACAGAGGGCTTTAAAACCCTCCTGGTGTGGGATGGAGGTGTAGAGTGACTGGACATCCATGGTGAATGGGGGCTGGAAAACGGAAGTCATGGAGGAGACTCGGGTAAAGCGACGGCTGTGAGCTGCTGGAGGGCGGTGGAGTGGCGAGGGTCAGTAGAGTCAATGGTGGAGGCCCACGGGGAGTGGAGTCTGGGTCAGCGGACAAAGCGTCAGAAGTAGCGGATGGCCAGTGAGGCTCGGCGGTCCCGGTGAGGCGGCGATAGTCGGAGGTACCGGTGAGGCAGTGAGAGTCGGCGTTATCGGTGAGGCGGCGATAGTCGGAGGTCCCAGTGAGTTAACGAGATCGTCCTCATCGGTGAGTGGGTGAAGGTCGGTGGCAGCGGCCACGTGAAGGTCGGCGACAGCGGCGTCTTCGATGATCCGGGCCTGAGGTCGGTCAGGGTGGTGGTGAGTGCTGGTGCTGCTCCTCGTGGCAAAGATTGCGTCGCGGGACTGGCCTGGTGGTGTTGGGGCAGGCGGCGCGGGCCAGTGTTGGGGCCCGGGGCCTGCAGGCGGTCGACAAGTAGGAAGCGTGGAGGTTGGGAGGTGAAACTAGGGCAAGACTTGCACAGTAGATTGCAGGGTCCTGGAGATTGTGACAGAAGTGAAACTTCCCCGACCTCAGTACATAAAGTATGTGCGATCGCCAAGCCCTGTACATTTCAGTGGGTGGGGCGGTTTGCAGGCAGCTTTACTCTCTCCACAGTTACTGCCTGACCTTCTGGGCTTTTCCAGATGTGCACAGCCCACA
The DNA here is from genome assembly GCA_038087875.1 of Malacoraja senta. Lineage (NCBI taxonomy): Eukaryota > Metazoa > Chordata > Chondrichthyes > Rajiformes > Rajidae > Malacoraja > Malacoraja senta. Next base: position 55,814 of record JAXLNO010002332.1, read on the forward strand.
GACGGGGCAGCTGTGGTTGGGTTGTTCAATGGACAGCGAAATGAAGCAGATGCTGCCCAGCTCTGCACGCACATACATACATACATAGATACATAGAAATTAGGTGCAGGAGTAGGCCATTCGGCCTTCGAGCCTGCACCGCCATTCAATACGATCATGGCTGATCATCCAACTCAGTATCCCGTACCTGCCTTCTCTCCATACCCCCTGATCCCTTTAGCCACAAGGGCCACATCTAATTCCCTCTTAAATATAGCCAATGAACTGGCCTCAACTACCCTCTGTGGCAGAGAGTTCCAGAGATTCACCACTCTCTGTGTGAAAAAGTTTTTTCCTCATCTCGGTCTTAAAGGATTTTCCCCTTATCCTTAAGCTGTGACCCCTTGTCCTGGACTTCCCCAACATCGGGAACAATCTTCCTGCATCTAGCCTGTCCAACCCCATAAGAATCTTGTACGTTTCTATAAGATCCCCTCTCAATCTCCTAAATTCTAGCGAGTGAACAAACTGCCCTCGGCTTCACGTTCAATCTGCAGAGTCGGTATTTATTGCACGGACACTTTCTTTTCAGCATCACATGTAATCAATGAACTGATCATTAACTTTAACCCAACGGGCAATTCAAAGCACAAGGCATTGGGCAGAGAGCGAGGGGTCAGAAACACAGCGTCAAACGCACGACTAAACTCCACCTCACGACTAAACTCCACCTCACGACTGAACTCCACCTCACGACTGAACTCCACCCCACCACTGAACTCCACCCCACCACTAAACTCCACCCCACCACTAAACTCCACCCCACCACTAAACTCCACCCCACCACTAAACTCCACCCCACCACTAAACTCCACCCCACCACTAAACTCCACCCCACCACTAAACTCCACCTCACCACTAAACTCCACCTCACCACTAAACTCCACCTCACCACTAAACTCCACCCCACCACTAAACTCCACCCCACGACTAAACTCCACCCCACCACTAAACTCCACCCCACCACTAAACTCCACCCCACCACTAAACTCCCCCTCACCACTAAACTCCCCCTCACCACTAAACTCCACCCCACGACTAAACTCCACCCACGACTAAACTCCACCCCACGACTAAACTCCACCCCACGACTAAACTCCACCCCACGACTAAACTCCACCCCACGACTAAACTCCACCCCACGACTAAACTCCACCCCACGACTAAACTCCACCCCACGACTAAACTCCACCCCACGACTAAACTCCACCCCACGACTAAACTCCACCCCACGACTAAACTCCACCCCACGACTAAACTCCACCCCACGACTAAACTCCACCCCACGACTAAACTCCACCCCACGACTAAACTCCACCCCACGACTAAACTCCACCTCACACCTAATCCCCCTCCACTACTCGCCGCCTCTCTGCCCCTCCCGCTATTTATAGCCCCTCCCCCGGCCGTTGGCGGCTGGAAAAGGCGCCAAAAGCCGTCGCGAGTCTCCCGTCTCCACCCATTCTCGCTTTCCCGCCGCTGACGGGGAGATGCGGGGCTTGGGCTCGACGGCAACGCCAGCTCGCTTGCGCTCCTCCCCCCCGGCTCTCTCGGGCAGTGCGCCTGCGCAGCTCTCCGCGCTCGGCCCCTCCCCCCAGCTGCGGAACAGCGAGGACAGCTCGAGCTCTCAGGGCTTGAGCTGTCCACGGGACTAATGAAATAATTAATAACCAGGGCGTCAGGGACTTATGTGGCAGCTGCTGCAGTGATGCATCTCCTGCAATGCAGTTGTATCTTGCAGGGAAGCAGCTGCTGCAGTGGTGCATCTCCTGCAATGCAGTTGTGTCTTGCAGTGGCGCAGCTGCTGCAGTGATGCGCCTCCTGCAATGCAGCTGTTGCAGGGGGCAGATATAGCAGCAGAGCGGCTGCTGCAGCGGAGTAGGTCCCTGCATTGAAGCCCCTCCTGCAGTGGAGCATCTCCTGCAGTGGAGCATCTCCTGCAGCTGCAGGGAAAGTTCAAGCCTCCACCATCTCCTCAGGCAGCGTGTCCCAGATTGCAACCACCCTCTGGGTGAGTTTAATCTCATCCACGTCCGTTTTATTGTTCTGTTAGTATAGGCTGGTCTGCAGTTCCTTGTTCCATCATCTTATTCTAATTGCTGACTCCAAATACTACGTTTCCTCATCTGTTCTTGCCCCATCAGAGATATTATCCCCTTTGTTCCACCAATCCACCACAACCCCTCTCTACAACTGAAAAATTGGTTTTGTTGCTGTTTCCTACTCTGGTGAAGGGTCTCTGATCTGAAACTGAACTGTTTCTTTCTCCACAAATGCTGTCGAACCTGCTGAATGTTTTTTGAATTTTCTTCCATTTTTATTTCAGATTTTCAGCATCTGCTGTTCTTTGCTTTACACGTTCATTTTGATGTTGTGACCTGTCAACAATGAATCAAAGGAGATCAGATACGTGGTGTCGTAATCTACTGGGATTCAAGTAACAAGTAAGTGTTTGAATGGGAAGGTTCTGCCTACTCGGGATGGGACTCCATTTTAGTTTAATTTAGAGATACAGCACAGAAACAGGCCCTTCAGCCCACCGAGTCCACGCCGACCAGCGATCCCCACACACAAACACTATCCCACATACACTAGGGACAATTTACACTGAAACCAAGTAGACCGTGGGCCGAGGTGCTTTTTCGTTTCATTTTGTGACCCAAATTATGTATTTACCTGTATTTGTAACATATTATGTAAACAAATTATATAAATCATACCTGCAAGTGGGCAAGAACAAAACCTGCACATATTTTTAAAATATCAGAAAAACCTTAAAAGGAGGCCTAAAGATTCTGAATCTTTGGGGCAAAAAAGTGACACATCAGCTCTGCTTTGGAGAAGCACAGACTAGATCTCAATAGTTTGGAAATGTTGGATATATCTAATGTAAT
>JAXLNO010002333.1:0-68249 GCA_038087875.1 Malacoraja senta
AAGGACATTCTTGCTATTGAGGGAGTGCAGCGTAGGTTTACAAGGTTTATTCCCAGGATGGCGGGACTGACATATGCTGAGAGAATGGAGTGGTTCAGTGATAAATGTCAGCCATCTAGATGCTAACCTAGCACATTCTTGTGTAAACTGTATAAAAATCAAACATTTCTGCATTGATATTTTTAGAATAATTTCTGAAGTTATTAATACTAAATTAGATCCCGATTCCAAACTAATAATACTTGGCATAACAGAACAAAGTCTAACACTCACAACAAACCAAAGAGACTTTCTTGACTGCAGTATCATAACTGGGAAAAAATGTTGGAAAGGCCCTATAACCCCCACAATTATAATGTAGATTATGGAAATGTCGGAGACCCTACACCTGGAAAGAATCAGATTTGTCTAAATGGACAAACAAGAATTCCTCTAGTATCTTTGGTCTTCACACTGATGTGGGGGCTGGAAGAAGGAAGGAGCGTCGAACCCCCTCCTCCCTCCGACCTGGCCTCCACTCACTCCCCGCCGGCCTCCAGCATCGACTCTACCGACCCCCAGCCCTTTCCTCCCGACTCACCCACCTACACTACACGGAGATGCACGGCACATCACCCGCACTGTTGCCACACAACGCCAACTGGAGTACACGCGGTGAACTGAACTGCATGGATTCCAGGGTCACGGGGCCCGTCTTCTATCCCAGCATCTGGACTCCACGCTCGCAGATCCCGCCCGGGCTGTCTATCCCCGCGGCCGGGGTGGGTGATTGGGGTGGGGGGTAGAGGTGGGAGCGGGGGGTAGACGTGGGGTCGGGGGGTTGAGGAAGAGGTGGGGGTGGGGGGTTGAGGTGGGGGGTGGGTGTAGAGGTGGGGGTGCAGGGTAGAGATGTGGGTGGGGGCGGGGGCTGGGGGGTACTGGGGGCGGGGGGCGGAGGTGGGGGCAGGGAGTAGAGGTGCGGGTGGGGGTTAGCGGTGGGGGCGGGGGGTAGAGGTGGGGGCGGGGGGAGGGGCGGAGTGTAGAGGTGGGGGCGAGGGTGGGGGGTAGTGGTGAGGGTGGGGGGGTAGTGGTGGGGGCGGGGGTAGAGGTTGGGGCAATGGGTGGAGGTGGGGGTGGAGGTGGGGGCGGGGGGTAAAGGTGGGGGCGGGGGGTTGAGGTGGGGGTGGGGGCTAGAGGTGGGCGCGGTGGGTGGGTGTGGGGGTTAGTGGTGGGATCGGGGGTGGGGGATAGTGGTGGGGGCGGGGGAGAGGTGGGGGCGTGGGGTAGAGGTGGGGGCGGGCGGTAGAGGTGGGGGTGGGGGATAGTGGTGGGGGCGGGGGGCAGAGGTGGGCGCGGGCGGTAGCGGTGGGGGCGGGGGTAGATGTGGGGGCGGGGGTTGAGGTGGGGGAGCGGGATAACGGTGGGGGCGGTGGGTTGGGGGTGGGGGATAGAGGTGGGCGTGGGGGTGGGGTATATAGGTGGGAATGGGGGTAGTGGTGGGGGTGGGGGTAGAGGAGGGGTAGCGGTGGGGGAGGGGGTAGAGGTGGGGGCGGGGGTGGGAGCGGAGGATAGAGATGGGGGGCGGGGGGTGGGGGCGAGGGGCAGAGGTGGGGGTGGGGGGTAGAGGTGGGGGTGCGGGGATAGTGGTGGGGGCGGGGGGCAGAGGTGGGCGCGGGGGGTTGAGGTGGGGGCGGGGGGTAGAGTTGGGGGGCGGGGGGTAGAGGTGGAGGAGGGGGATAGAGGTGAGGGCGGGGGGTCGGGGTGGGGATAGAGGTGGCGCGGGGATGGGTAGAGGTGGGCGTGGGGGCGGGGTGTAGAGGTGGGGGCGGGGGGTAGAAGTGGGGGCGGGGGTGGGAGCGGGGGGTAGAGGTGGGGGTGGTGGCGGGGGTAGAGGTGAGCGGGGGGTAGAGGTAGTGGTGGGGGGATAGAGGTGGGGGTGGGGGCGGGAGATGGGCGGCAGAGGTGGGGGTGGGGGGTAGAGGTGAGAGCGGGCGGCAGAGGAGGGGGCAGGAGGTAGAAGTGGGGGCGGGGGGTGGGGTGGGGGGTTGAGGTGGGGTGGGGGAGGTAGAGGTGGTGGCGGGGGGCAGAGGTGGGTGCGGGGGGTAGCGGTGGGGCTGGGGCGGGGGGTAGAGGTGGGAGCGGGGTGGTGGGTAGATGTGGGGGTGGGGGGTAGAGGTAGAGGCGGGGGGTGGAGGTGGGGGTTGGGGGGTAAAGGTGGGGGCAGGGTGCAGAGGTGTGGGTGGGGGGTAGCGGTGGCGGATGGGGGTAGAGGTGGGGGTTGGGGATAGAGGTGGGGGTGGGAGGTAGATGTGGGGGCGGGGGTAGAGGTGGGTGTGGGGGTTAGAGGTGGGGCGGGGGATAGAGGTGGGGGCCGAGGGTAGAGGCGGGGGTTGGGGGTAGAGGTGGGGGAGGGAGGTAGAGGTGGAGCGGGGGTAGAGGTGGGTGTGGGGGTTAGAGGTGGGCGCGGGCGGTAGAGGTGGGGGTGGGGGTTGATGTGGGGGCGGGGGGAAGAGTTGGGGCGGGGGATAGAGGTGGGGGCGGAGGATAGAGGTGATGGTGCCGATACAGTGCGGTCAGTGACTCTGGGTGAGCGGTGGGGCCAGACCGTCCCCAACTCTGCTGCAGCTGAATGGGACGTTGCCGGGCGGGGGGCGGTGAGATTGGGGATGGTCGGGCAGGAGTTTTCGGGGTGGGTGGAGGGTGGTCGGGGGGTAGTGGTCGGGGGTTGGAGTGGTCAGGGGTGTCAGTTGGTCGGGGGGTCGGTTGGTCGGGGGGTTCGGTTGGTCGGGGGGTAGTGGTTGGGGGGATGTTTGTATGGGGAGGTGGTTGGTTGGTCCGGGTGGTCGAGGGGGTGGAGTGGTCCGGGGGGGTGCTGATGCAGCGCGGTCAGTGTCTCTTGGTTGGCGGAGGGACCAGACTGACTCCAACTCTGCTACAGCTGACGGGGACCTTCTCATCTCGTTTCCAAAGGTATATCCTTTTATTCTGTGGCTGCGCCCTCTGGTCCATGACTGTCCCACTAGTGGAAACATCCTAGCCACTTTCACTTTATCCAGGCCTTTCACTATTCGGTAAGTTTCAATGAGGCCCCCCCTTCTAAACTCCAGCGAGTACAGGCCCAGAGCCATCGAACGCTCATCATACGTTAACCCAATAAAGGGGTGATCCGCATTATTCCGGAATGAAGGAAGGATGCAGGATACCCCAGGACAAGAGTGGGAGTGGTGCAAACCTGGAGCAGCACGTTAAACCTGGGACAAGCGAGGAGACCTTCACCTGCCTTGATTCTTGATTAGTCCCGGTGTCAGAGGTTATGGGGTGAAGGCAGGAGAATGGGGTTATGAGGGAGAGATAGATCAGCCATACAATACAATACAATACAATACAATGTATTTGCCGTTGAGGTCCAAACGAAATGTCGTTTCTGCAGCCATACATTACAAAACGAAAAGACCGGAGACACAACATAATTTACACCTACATCCATCACAGCGCTGTGATGGAAGGCAAAAAAAACCTTATCTCTCCACTTCACTCCTCCCCCCCCCCTCGATGTCAGAGTCAAAGTCAAAAGCCCCCGGCGGTCGATGGTGATTATCCCGCGACCATTAAAGCCACGCCAGGCGATGCAAGTTCGCGCAACCGGGTCTTGGTGTTAGAGCCCCGGCGCGCGCTCGCAAAGTCCCGCGGCCAATCCAAGTCGTACGGGGCGGTGATGTAAAGCCCCGCTCCAGGTGCTCCCCAACCACGCAACTCGGGCGGGAGAAGTCGCCGCCGCGGAAGCCCCGAAAAAGCGGTCTCCCACCAGGGACCCGCGGTCGCCGTCCGCCAGACCCGCGGCTGCAGCCTCCGAATCTCCGGGGGTCTGGCCGCAGCGGCGCTCCTCCACAGCTCCACCCGCCCCGGACTCGACCAGCCCCGCGACGGTGAGTAGTCCGCAGCTCCGCAACTGGAGCCCCAGGTCGTTCTGCTGGAGGCCGCTCCACGTTCCCCAGCCCCAACGACAACGGAGACCCGACAAAGAAAAGGTCGGGTGTCCCGTGCAGGGGAAATATTTAAAAGTTCCCCCTCCACCCCCCACACACATACGCCGACAAAAAAAATGATAAAAACTACATAGCAACGAGACAAAAATAATAAAAAGACAGACGGACTGCAGAGGCCGCTGCTGACGAGAGTCTCGCCGCCCACCACTGATGGGCCGAACGGCCTAATTCTACTATTCCTTATTACCTTACCCTTGACGGCTGCCAGTGTGGGCACCATCTTCTCCAAGTCTGTTTTGTTGACCTTGAACTGGCCACATTTCTGCTAGCGTGCGGGGCTATGGGGATCCTCGTCAGCGAGCACCTTGCCGGCAATCTCCCGCAGCTGCACCTTGACACCCGCTCCATTACTCCGCAGCGAGACGATGGAAGTGGGGTCCACGCGCAGCGCTTTAACACAGAGCCTTTGGTGCTGGAGCCTCTCCTCCTCTTCCTGTGGGGTATAAGCAAGGTCGTAGGGTCAGTTCAGTTTAGTGTAATGTCACGTGTACCAAGGTACAGTGAAAAGCTTTTGATGCGAGCTAACCAGTCAGAGGACAAAGGAATATAGGTGGAAGAGGGTGGGGGGGGGAGGGGAGGAGGAAAGAAAAAGGAGGGTTGATTGTAGGTTTGTTGCCTAAAATTGGTGATTTCAATATACATACTGTTGGGTTGTCAGCAACCCAAACGGAATACAAGGTGCTGTTCCTCCATGTTGCAGTAACTATGGAGTCATAGAACACTTAATTAAAACATTTATCATAGCCAGCAGATGCTGTCAGCTATTGTATGTAATCAGACATCCATAGACTCACGTGCTTGTTAGTAATCAGATATTCTTAGACTCACGTGCTTGTGAGTTAGTTAGCAGCACTTAATTAAATCATTTATCTAGTAATAAAGGCATTAAACAAGTTACTTCTTATTTTTACTTTTGCACCTTTGTATTCTTAATAAATTCATTTTGTATCTTTGTGTGTAAACATATAAACCAATATGTAACAGTGTAATATGGTATGTGTAACCTTGGCTTTAAATTGGCTTTAGCTGAAACATAATGGTGGCAGGACAGGATGTTAGAAGTTAATTTTAAGGGTGGCGAGTGAAGGGCGAGATATAAGAGGAAATGTAAAGTTTAATAAGATTGAACCAAGGTCGGAAACATAATGGTGGCAAGACAGAGAATATTAGAATTGAAGATTGATGTGAAAGGAGTACAGCATGAAAGATAGTGAAGCAGAAATAGGACTGAAGAGCTGTCATAAAAGCTGCTTGTTTCTATGGATCGGAGAGCAATTAGAGAACGGACAAATGGTGTCATCTCTGACTATTCCAGCTAATGTTTGCAAATAAAGGCTTTCGTCTTCTTGAAGAATTCTCCGTGTCTGTGTCATCTTATCTAACTTTAAGTCTTAGAACCACGACATAACTCATTCATTTCTCATTCTACAGAAGGTTAGGAATGGGATGAGGATTGTGCAACCCGTGTCGGGGCGGGCAACACGGTGGCACAACTGGTAGATCTGCGACCTCACAGTGGCACAGATCCGGGTGTGATCCTGACCCTGGGTGCCACCCACGTGGGGTTTGAACCTTCTCCCTGTCACTGCGTGGGTTTCCTCTGGGTGCTCTGGTTTCTTCCCACATCCCAAAAACGACATCCGGATTGGAGGTCAATTGTCCTCTGTAAATTGCCCCTAGCGGGTCAGGAGTGGATGAGAAAGTAGGATAACATAGAACCAGTGCTAACACGTGGTCAACGATCAGCGTGGACTAGGTAGGCCTATGTTTCCATGCTGTATCTGTAAACTAAGCTAAGATCCCATATTAGAACACAGATCAGTACAAAACAGGAATGGACCCTCCCAGCCCACATTATCTGTGCCAAACATGATTCCAAGTTAAACTGATCTCATTTCCCTGTACATGACCCATATCACTCTAGTCCCTGAACTTCCATGTGCCTATCCCAACGCCTCTTAAACACCACTATGGTATCTGCATCCACCACCATCTCTGGCAGTGCATTCCACTCCCCCACCCCTCTCTGTGTAAAAATCGTGCCTTGCACATTAAACTTTTCCCCTCTCACCATATAGCTACGCCCTCTAGTGTTGGACATTTCCACCCTGGGGAAAAGCCTCTGATTACCTTATGTATGCCTCACATAACTTTATATACTTCTATCCAGTCTTCCCTCAATCTCTGACGTTCCAGAGAAAATAACCCACGTTTATCCAACCTCCCCTTGTTGCTGAAACCCTCGAATCCAGGCAGCATTCTGGTAAACCTCCTCTGCACCCTCTACAAAGCCTCCACTTTCCTGTAATGAGGCGACAAGAACTACACGTAATACTCCAAATGCAGTCTAACGACAGCCCTATAGAGCTGCATCATGACTTGCTGACTCTTATAGACAATGCCCCATAGCACAGAAGACAAGCATACCATACGCTTAACCCATACTGGTTAACATATGATGCACGTTTGATAGCACCAGGCCTGTACTCGCTAGAGTTTAGAAGAATGAGGGGTCCCCTCATTGAAACGTACCGAATAGTGAAAGTCATGGACAAAGTGGATGTGGAGAGGATGTTCCCACTAGTGGGAGAGTGTCACAGCCTCAGAATTAAAGGACGTTCCTTTTGGAAGGAGAGGAGGAGGAATTTATTTAATCAGAGGGTGGTGAATCGGTGGAATTCTTTGCCACAGAAGTCTGTGGAGGCCAAGTCGATGGATATTTTTATGGCAGAGATAGATGGACTGTTGATTGGTAGAGGTGTTAGGGGTTATGGGGAGAAAGCAGGAGAATGAGCAGCTTGTAATGGAGCCGACCAGAGAAAAGGCAATTCTGGATTTAGTGTTGTCCAATGAACCGGATATGATAATTGAACTCGAGGTAAAGGAACCGCTTGGAGGTAATGATCATAATATGATTAGTTTTAATCTGCAATTTGAGAAGGAGAACGTTAAATCGGAAGTGGCAGTGATGCAGTTGAACAAAGGGGAATATGAAGGCATGAGAGGGGTGCTGGCCAAGGTAGACTGGAAAGGGATCCTAGCAGGAATGACGGTGGAACAGCAATGGCAGGAATTTCTGGGCATAATCCGGAAGACGCAGGATCATTTCATTCCTAAAAGGAAGAAAGATTCTAAGGGGAGTAGGAGGCAACCGTGGCTGACAAGAGAAGTTAGGGATAGAATAAAACTAAAAGAAAAGATGTATTAAAACAGCAAAGAGTAGCCGGAAGCCAGAGGATTGGGAAATTTTCATAGGGCAACAGAAGGAAACAAAACGGGCAATACGGGCTGAAAAGATGAAGTACGAAGGGAAGCTGGCCAGGAATATAAAGAAGGACAGTAAAAGCTTCTTTAAATATGTTAAGGGAAAAAGAGTAGCAAAGTCAAATGTGGGTCCCTTGAAGGCAGACACGGGTGAAATTATTATGGGCAACAAGGAAATGGCAGAAGAGTTGAATAGGTACGTTGGATCTGTCTTCACTAAGGATGACACAAACAATCTCCCAGATGTACTGGAGGACAGAGGATCTAAGGGCGTAGAGTAACTGAAAGATATTTTCATTAGGCGAGAAATAGTATTGGGTAGGCTAATGGGACTGAAGGATGATTAATCCCCTGGGCCTGATGGTCTGCATCCCAGGGTCCTCAGGGAGGTGGCTCTAGAAATAGTGGACGCATTGGTGATTATTTTCCAATGTTCAATAGATTCAGGATCAGTTCCTGTGGATTGGAGGATAGCTAATGTTATCCCACTTTTCAAGAAAGGAGCGAGAGAGAAAAAGGGGAATTACAGACCAGTTAGCCTGACTTCGGTGGTGGGAAATATGCTGGAGTCAATTATTAAAGATGTAATAATGGGGCATTTGGATAGCAGTAAAAGGATTAGTCCAAGTCAACATGGATTTATGAAAGGGAAATCATGCTTGACTAATCTTCTGGATTTTTTTGAGGATGTGACAAGTAAAATGGATGAAGGGGTGCCAGTGGATGTAGTGTATCTAGACTATCAGAAAGCCTTTGATAAGGTCCCGCACGGGAGACTGGTGACTAAAATTAGAGCACATGGTATTGGGGGTAGGGTGTTGACATGGATAGAAAATTGGTTGGCAGACCGGAAGGAAGGAGTAGGAACGGGTCCTTTTCAGAATGGCAGGCAGTGGCGAGTGGAGTGCCGCAAGGCTCGGTGTTGGGACCGCAACTGTTTACCATATATATTAATGATTTGGAAGAGGGAATTAGGAGCAACACTAGCAAGTTTGCGGATGACACAAAGCTGGGTGGCAGTGTGAACTGTGAAGAGGATGTTAGGAGGTTGCAGCGTGGCCTGGACAGGTTGAGTGTGTGGGCAGATGCGTATATAGATAAATGTGAGGTTATCCACTTTGGCGTCAAAAACAAGGGGGCAGATTATTATCTCAATGAGGTTAGGTATGGGGGAGGTGCAGCGAGACCTGCGTGTCCTTGTACACCGGTCACTTAAAGTTGGCGTGCAGGTACAGCAGGCAGTGAAGAAAGCTAATGGAATGTTGGCCTTCATAACAAGAGGATTTCTGTATAGGAGTAAAGCGGTTCTTCTGCAGTTGTATAGGGCTCTGGTGAGACCACATCTGGAGTATTGTGTACAGTTTTGGTCTCCTAATTTGAGGAAGGACATCCTTGTGATTGAGGCAATGCAGCGTTGGTTCACTAGATTGATCCCTGGGATGGCGGGACTTTAATATGAGGAAAGAATGAAAAGACTAGGCTTGTATTCACTGGAGTTTAGAAGGATGAGGGGGTATCTTATTGAAACATATACAATTATAAAAGGACTGCACAAGCTAGATGCAGGAAATTTTTTCCCAATGTTGGGCGAGTCCAGAACCAGGGGCCACAGTCTTAGAATAAAGAGGAGGTAATTTAAGACTGATGTGAGAAAAAACTTTTTCTCCCAGAGTTGTGAATTTGTGGAATTCCCTGCCACAGAGGGCAGTGGAGGCCAAATCAGTGGATGGATTTAAGAGAGTTAGATAAAGCTCTAGGGGCTAGTGGAGTCAAGGGATACGGGGAGAAGGCAGGCATGGGTTATTGATAGGGGACGATCAGCCACGATCACAATGAATGACGGTGCTGGCTCGAAGGGCCGAATGGCCTCCTCCTGCACCTATTTTCTATGTTTCTATGTTTCTATGTTTAATGGGATTAGGAGAGAGAGATAGATCAGCCATGAATGAATCGCGGAATAGTCTTGATGGCCCGAATGGCCTAATTCTGCTCCTATCATTTATGACGCCTTCTTAACCAGCCTGTCTACTTGTGCTGCCTCCTTCAGTGAGCTATGAACTTGGACTCCAAGATCCCTCTGCACATCAATGCTGTTAATGGTCATGCCATTAACTGTATACTCTCCCCTTACATTTAACCTCTCAAAGTGCATCACTTGCTCGGGTTAAACTCCATCTGCCATTTCTCTGCCCTGTCTGCAACTGGTCTATGTTCTGTTATCTTCTGACAGCATTTCTCGCTGTCTGCAACTCCTAATTTGTGTAATTAGCAATCTTACTCACCAACCCATCTATATTTACGTCCAGGTCATAAATATATATATATATATATATATATATATGTATATATATATATATATATAATACAAAATCTCTCTAACTCTGGCCCCAGCCCATTCATGAATTTTAATCCCAGTGCAATTGACTATTCCTTTAGCAGCTATTTAGAACATTCTTCCTCTATGTGTCTCTCCACCTCCACAACTACCCTGGGGAAAAACATTCGGAACATCTTCCCCACCTAGTTTAGTCTAGTTTCTTGTCCCGTGTACCAAAAAGCTTTTTTGTAGCGTGCTTTCCAGCCGTCCAGTCAAAATGTGTAGGAAGGAACTGCAGATGCTAGTTTAACCTGAAGATAGATACAAAAAGCTGGAGTAACTCAGCGGGTCAGGAAGCATCAATCTGAAGAAGGGTCTCTACTCGAAACTTCACCTATTCCTTCTCTGGTCCGTAGAGGGGTCGCGCCCCGAATGTCATGTATTCCTTTTCTCTAGGTCTGAAGAAGGGTGTTGACCCGAAACGTCACCTATTCCTTTTCTCCAGAGATGCTGTCTGACCTGCTGAGTTCCTCCGGATTTCTGTGTCTCAGCCTTCCACAGTGTACAGATAGAGGATAAAGGGAATAATGTTTAGCGTCAGATAAAGTCCAGTAATGTCCAATTAAAGATAGAAACATAGAAAATAGGTGCAGGAGTAGGCCATTCGGCCCTTCGAGCCTGCACCGCCATTCAATATGATCATGGCTGATCATCCAACTCAGTATCCAGTACCTGCTTTCTCTCCATCCCCCTGATCCCTTTAGCCATAAGGGCCACATCTAACTCCCTCTTAAATATAGCCAATGAACTGGCCTCAACTACCTTCTGTGGCAGAGAATTCAAGAGATTCACCACTCTCTGTGTAAAAAATGTTTTTCTCATCTCGGTCCGAAAACATTTCCCTTTATCCTAAAACTGCGATCCCTTGTTCTGGACTTCCCCAACATCGGGAACAATCTTCGTGCATCTAACCTGTCCAACCCCTAAGAATTTTGTAAGTTTCTATAAGATCCCCCCTCAATCTTCTAAATTCTAGCGAGTACAAACCGAGTCTATCCAGTCTTTCTTCATATGAAAGTCCTGACATCCCAGGAATCAGTCTGGTGAACCTTCTCTGTACTCTCTCTATGGCAAGAATGTCCTTCCTCAGATTAGGAGACCAACACTGTACGCAATACTCCAGGTGTGATCTCACCAAGACCCTGTACAACTGCAGTAGAACCTCCCTGCTCCTATACTCAATCCTTTTGCTATGAATGCTAACAACCATTCGCTTTCTTCACTGCCTGCTGCACCTGCATGCCGACTTGCAGGTGCAGCAAGATAGTGCGAGGGTCTCCATTTTATGCCTCTCATGAACAGATTTACTTTTAGATCTTTTAAACCCCATTATAAGACATTCCTTGTAACCCACCATCTCCATCCAAGTTATAGGTCATCTCCAGAATCCCTGCTTAGGCAGTTCACATCAATCACTTGGATAATGTCCCTGAATGCTGGAGATATTTTCAGTGCGTTAGAAGAACTACGCAAATAATCTTTGTTACTGTTAGGGAAATGACTAGTGACATTGAGTGTTTCAGTCTGACTCTGTTAAACAAGGCCAAAGTTGCCAGAGTTCAGAGGCTGGATTGATGTCCTAATGGGGAATGTGATATTATTCTATAAAAACACACCGGCTCTTCCACCTACATTGTGGACAATGACCGTCAAGCAGCCATCTTGTTATGTTCTATGTGTAGGGGCAGCATGGTGGCGCAGCGGTAGAGTTGCTGCGTTACAGCGCCAGAGACCGGGTCTCATCCTGACTACAGGTGCTGTCTGTACGGAGTTTGTACGTCCTCCCCCTTGGTTTTCTTCAGGAGCTGCAGTTTCCTCCCACACTCTAAAGATGTGCAGGTTTATAGGCTAATTGACTTGGTAGAATTGAAAGTCGTACCTAATGTGTGTAGGATAGCGTAAGTGTGCAGGGATCGCTGGTCGGCTTGGACTCCATGGGCCAAGGGCCTGTTTCCACGCTGTACATCTAAACTAAACTACAGATTCTAGTTTACACCAAAGATAGACACAAAAAGCTGGAGTAACTCAATGGGTCAGATAACATCGCTGGAGAAAATAAAACGGTGACATTTTGGGTCAAGACCCTTCTTCACACCAGCCGGGAAGGATCCGAAACATCACCTATTTCTTTTCTCCAGCTATGATGCTTGACCCGCTGAGTTACTGCAGCTTGTTGTGTCCATCTTTGTTACTATGTATTATGTTATCTTGAACCAAATCTGCACAAAATCCCTTTTATTGCAGCTTTCAGCTTTAAGTCCCGCCGATATGTGTTGGTGCCTCAGATAACATTCTCTCACGGGCAAAGACACGGGCAGAGAGACGGAGTTCATGTAAGCTCTTTATAAATAATTACGTGGACATATTCTGGGCAGCAAGGTGGCGCAGCGGTAGAGTTGCTGCCTTACAGCACTTGCAGCTCCGGAAACCTGAGTTCGATCCTGACTAAAAGACATTTGGATGACTCTACCGCTCTATACAATCCCAGCGAGTCGTGTATGTGTGGGTAGGCATGGGCACATGTAGGTGTAGGGAGAGAGAGAGGGTGAGAGAGAGTGGGAGAGAGAGTGGGGAGAGAGAGGGGGGAGAGAGAGAGAGGGGGGTAGAGAGAAAGGAAGAGAGAGAGGGAGGGGGGAGAGAGAGGGTTAGAGAGAGGGGGAGAGAGAGAGGGGGGAGATAGAGAGGGAGAGAGGGGTGAGAGAGGGAGAGAGAGAGAGAGAGTGGGGGAGAGAGTAAGGGGAGAGAGAGAGGGGTAGAGAGAAAGGAAGAGAGAGAGGGAGGGGGTGAGAGAGAGGGGGGAGAGAGAGGGGGAGAGAGACACACACAGACAAAGATGAACAGAGTGCAACAGAGAAAAAAATGAACAGAGGGACAGAGAAAAAAAGAGAAAGAGAGAGACAGACATACAGAATGGAAACAGGCCCTTCAGCACACCGAGTCCACCCCACCTCCCGATGCAGGTCATATATAGAGCTGCTGCCTCACAGCAACGGAGAATCAGGTTCGATTCTGACTACAGGTGCTGTCTCTGTGGAGATTGTACGTCCTCCCTGTGACCACGTGGGTTTTTTCCAAGTGGTTTCTGTCTACATTCCAAACTCGTGCAAGTTTGTGGGTTAATTTGCTTTGTAAATTGCCCCTAGTGTGTAGAGAGTGGATGAGAAAGTGGGATTACATAGAACTAGCGTGAATGGATGAATGGTGGTCGGTGTGGACTCGATGCTGTAATTCTAAACTAAACTAACTACCTAGCTCAACTTATATAATCTTCTATATTATCTATCTATCTATCTATCTATCTATCTATCTATCTATCTATCTATCTATCTATCTATCTATCTATCTATCTATCTATCTATCTATCTATCTATCTATCTATCTATCTATCTATCTATCTATCTATCCATCTATCTATCTATCTATCTATCTATCTATCTATCTATGTTTAAAACTCTGTGTGTGTGTGTGTGTGTCTGCTTGACTTGTGCCAGCCAGCCCCTTTGATATGCCAACACCGCATGCAGAAACGTCGAAATTTTTTCCATTTCGGTAGAGATTTCATTTTTCTTTACGATTAGCCACTCCTGATTACATTATCGTCGTATTTATGTACTCATTTTAAAATAAAATCCATCACCCCCCCCCCTCACTCATTTTGTCTCCTCCTGTCTCCACCATAACGGCTGCTGTCGACCGCCTCTGCTCCGAAAAGCACGCAATCTTTTTTACCTAGCGTTGTTCATCACGGGCAATGAATCTCGTTCAGACTCTAAAACCTCGGGTTCTGAAGCACGTTCAGTGTCCAGGGGTCTGAAGCACCTTCTGAATTTTAAACCCGTGGTCTAAAACATGTTTTGGGGTTTTTTCGCTTCTGATTTTCACCCCGGGGTCTGAAACACGTTCGGTGTCCAGACCCAACGGGTCTGCACTTGGTCTACTTACATTTAAAAGGATAAAACATTTTTAAATAAGAGCGTAGGAACTAGGACCAGGGGTATTCCATGTTCCATGTTATCCCACTTTGTCATCCACCCCCTACACATTCGGGACGATTTACAGAGGGCCAATTAACCAAGAAACCCACACGTGTTTTGGATATTGGAGGAAACTGAAGCACACAGAAGAAACACAGCTGGTCACAGAGAGGACGTGCAAACTCTACACACGGAGAGCACCCGAGGTCAAGATCGAACCGGGATCACTGGCATTGTGTGGCAGCGGCCCTACCAGCTACGCTCCTGTGCCGCCCCTGCAAGTATTTCCTCATCTCTGGATTGGCCGTTTATCGAATCCTTTGGTCTTGAATAACTTGCCACCGTGAATGCACGGGTAGTCGATCTCGGCAAACTTCAGCGCATAGTTCATCCGGCGCTTGGGTGCCCGTCGCCGCTGCGCCTCGATGGTCCGCGAGTGCCTGGTCCACATCTGCACGGAGTTGTCCCTCTGGTAGCGCCGGAACTCCCTGTGCAGCTCGCTGTAGCTCAAGAACTTAGCGCTCACTCGGAAACCCGTCACCTGGGACATGGCTACACGTGCATCAGATGGAGTTGGCAGACTGGAGAGTGGGCACTGAGAATAGACCCCATGCAGAAGATGCAGGTCCGCCAAGGTAGAACGGATCAGAACAGCTCATATATAGAGTTCAAGAATGGCACGGTGGCGCAACTGTCGAGTCACTGCCTCACAGCCAGAGACCCGGGATCGATCCTTTGCTCGGATGCTGTCTTTAAAATTTACTTTAGATTTCAGAGATACAGCACGGAAACAGGCCCTTCAGCCCACCGTCTACCCCAACCAGCGATCACCCCGTATACTAGCACTATCCTACATGCTAGGACAATTTACAATTTTACAGAAGCTAATTAACCTGCAAACCTGCACGTCTTTGCAGTGTGGGAGGAAACCGAAGATCGCAGAGAAAGCTCACGGAGAGAATGTACAAACTATGTACAGACAGCACCCATAGTCGGGATCGAACCCGGGTCACTGTCGCTGCAAGCGTTTTAAGGCAGCAACTCTACCACTGCGCCACTAGAATCTCCACGTCCCATCCACTTTCTCATCCCGTCCAGATCTTATCCTTGTGAATGCTGGTAATAGCACCGTTAGTTTTTCTTCCAGTGACCATTACCTCTCTGCACCGCTCAAGTCATAGAGTCATACAGCATGGAATTCGCCCCTCAGCCCAACTCGCCCATGCGACCAACATGTCCATGCCTAATCCTTGGGATATGGAGCAGAGGGGATTACACACCTGTGATGGGGGAGTCCAGGGATTGGAGACTTGGGGGAACGGGGTGGGATGGAAAATTCCAGATTTGGGACCGGGAGCAATTGCGAGGATCGGGGGCAGAAAGATATTTCCTGTTGATAGTCAACCGTGAGTCAGCAGAGGGTCATTCAACAGGAAAAAAAACCCAAAGTGCTGGAGTAACTCAACGGGTCAGGCAGCATCTCTGGAGAAGCTGCTTTCTTCCAATATGCCTCAATTCCATTAGTGCTAAGAACTATATTTAACTCTCTTGAACACATCCAGTGAATTGGCCTCCACTTCCTTCTGTGGCAGAGAATTCCAGATTTACAACTCTCTGGATGAAAAAGATTTTCCTCATCTCAGTCCAATATGGCCATAGCATTCTTAAACTGTGACCACTGTTTCTGGACTCCCCCAACATTGGGAACATTTTTCCTGCAGCTAGCCTATCTTATCCTTCTAAATGCCAGTGAATATAAGCACCAGTCGATCCATTCTTTTTTTATCATATATCAGTCCCACCATCCCTGGAATTAACCTGGTGAACCTATGCTGCACCCTCTCAAAAGCAAGAATGTCCTTCCTTAAATTAGGTGACCAAAACTGCACACAATACCCCAGGTGTGATCTCACCAGGTCCCTGTACAACTACAGTAGGACCTCCTTGCTCCTATACTTAAATCCTTCAGCTATGATGGCCAACATGCCATTTGCTTTCTTCACTGCCTGCTGTACCTGCATGCTTACTTTCTATGACTGTACAAGGATACCCAGGTCTCGTTGCGCCTCCCGTTTTCCTAATCTGACACCATTCAGATAATAATCTACCTTCTTGTTCTTGCCACCAAAGTGGATAACGTCACATTTATCCACATTACACTGCACCTGCCATTCATCTGCCCACTCACCCAACATATCCAAGTCACCCTGCAGCCTCATAGCATCCTCCTCGCACCTCACACTGCCACCCAGCTTTGTGTCTTCCGCAAACTTGGAGATGTTACATTCAATACATAGGTACATAGCTGATGTTTCGGGTCGGGATCCTTCCTCACAATGTTTGTAGGGAAGGAGGGAAGAAATCTGGAAGGGAGGAAGAACAGGGCAAAGAGTAGAAGGTAAGAAGTGAACA
The DNA here is from genome assembly GCA_038087875.1 of Malacoraja senta. Lineage (NCBI taxonomy): Eukaryota > Metazoa > Chordata > Chondrichthyes > Rajiformes > Rajidae > Malacoraja > Malacoraja senta. The sequence continues at coordinate 16,053 of JAXLNO010002333.1, forward strand.
CAGGCAAGGGCGGTTTTTGATAGGCAGATGTTTAGACAGAGGCCAGAGAAGGAAATAAGAAGGCGTGAGACGAAAGGTTTGAAGAGTTCTACTATGGTGTTGGGGTTGAGAGATGGAGGACAATTCGGAGACAGGGCAATTCTCAGTTTGTGAGAACAGTGGCTCAGTATTTAGACGGGACAGCAATCCCAGAAATTGGAAAGATTGCCATGCATTTACATGGCACTGGTGACCTAGCCGGGTTTGTGAGCAGATTGCAATTCCCCAGGTTCAAGGGTTAGAGGTCAATCCCTGGGGTTGTGGGAATTTCCTGGATCAGAGATGAGATCCAATCATTAGGCTTGTGGGCGACAAGTTGCAATCCGAGGGATTGGGGACTGCGGGGGAGATCCAAGGCACCGAAGCCTGGGTTTCCGGAAATTACAATTGCTGAGATTTAGGGTGAGATTTGGGGAGATCTGGGATGAGACATGGGATGTTCCAACTCCTGCGATCAGTGATGAGGTGGGATCCAATTCCTGGAATTACAAATGGGCTATGGTCTAATCCCTGCCATCACCAATGGGACAAACCCCAATCCTTGGGATCAGAGACAGGGTGGGGTCCATTCCCAGAGATTAGGATAAAACAGGCTCCAATCCCAGGGATCAGAGGACGGGTGGGGTCCAATCACTGTGATCAGAGACTGTGCGGTGCAATGGGAAGTGGGAATCACTGGGATCAGGGACAATCCCTGGGATAAAAATTCCTAGAGTTGGAATAATAATTGACCTAGTGCAGGTGGCGGAATAATTCCTGTGTTTGAGGTGGGGGCATCCCTGGGTTAGATAGTGGAAATTCCTGGGGTTCAGATAGCACTGCCTGCATCGGAGCACTGGTTTAATCTGAGGTAATCCCTGGATAAGAGAGGATAGCAATTCCAGACATTAGAATAATCGCCCGTGAGCCGGGGGAATCCCCCAGTCTGGGCTGGGAGCGTCTTGCAATTCTCAGCATTGGGAGGGAAATCATGAGATTGTGGATCAGGGTTAGGGGCAATCCTTGATTCAGGTAGGCTGCAAGTTCCTGGGATTGGGATAATCGCCCATTTGTGGGTGGGGGGTAATTCCCTGGGTTGGGTTAGGGATATCTTGCAATGCTCAGCATTGGGATAGGGGACAATCGCTAATTTAGAAAGGATGGATATTTCTGGCATTGGAATAATAATTGCCCGTGTGCAGGTGGGGATAATTCAATTCCCTGGGTTAGAGGTAGGGGCACACAGCAATGCTCAGCATTGTGAGGGACATCTACAGGATGGTACATCGGAATAAATCCCTGATTTTGGTGGATGAAAATTCCTGGGATTGCCCTTGTGCAGGTAGGATGGTAATTCTCCATGTTTGCAAAGGGAGCATCTTGCAAGGCCCCGCATTCGGAGAGAAATCCCTGGGATGGGATTTAGATCGGATTGAAATTCCTGGCATTGGAATGATAACCACACATGTGGGGTTGATGGGATAATTCCCCAGGTTTGGGGTTGGGGTATCGTGCAATGTTCAACCTTGAGATAGGGGTCGGGATGAATCCCTGATTTAGATAAGATACAAATTCACGGGATTGGGATAAAAAATACCAGTGTATGTGCGGGGATAAGTCGTTGGGTTTGGGATAGGGGGGTCTTCCAATGTTCTGTATAGGGGGGTTGCACGTAAGGTCACTGGGTCATAGGGCTTGACGCACGGAGCCGCTCAATCCATCTGGAGGACATACGTAACTTCCGGTATATGTTATTAATGGAAGAAACGCGTACTTTCCTACCCGTTAAAAACCGCCAAAATGTTGAATTTTTGCGCTGTAAAAAATTGTGGAAGTCGGGGTAAGTGTGAGAGACATGTACCCAACTTCAGAATTCCAAAAGTGAAGCGAAATGAAGGTAAATAGAAGCGAGAGCTGAAGGGACAACATCAGCTAAAGTGCTTGGCGAACATTGGCCGTGCAGATATCGGAAATGAAAATATTGGGATTTATCGCGTTTGCTCACTGCATTTTATCAACAGTAAGGCATTATTTGTTTTTTTTCTTGATTCCTTTGGTGTCTAAAAAAGTCTCAGAAGTGATAATTCTGGTTGTAAATTTAGCTTAAGAGGCGTTTTCATTTTGTATGTAAAAACTCACTTGAGAACCATGGGCGATTTTAAAATTTTACAGCCAGATTTATCACTTCTGAAACTTTTTAGATTCTAAAGGAATCAAGAAATAACACAAATAATGCCTTAGTTGATGAAATGCAGTGAGCAAACGGCCAATGTTCGCCAAGCACTTTGGCTGTTGTTGTCCCTTCAGCTCTCGCTTCTATCTACCGTCATTTCTCCTCACTTTTGGAATTCTGAAGTAGGCTAAATGTCTCTCACGCTTATCCCGATTTCCATAATTATTTACAGCGCAAACATTGACCACCCTCTCTCTCTCCTCTCTTCCCCTCTCTCCTCTCTCTCCCCCCTCTCTCTCACACCTCTTTCTCCCCCTCTCTCCCGCCCCCTCTCACTCCCCCCTCCCCTCTCTCCCCCCTAACTCTCTCTTCCCCCTCGCTCTCTCTCCTCTTTCCCCTTCTCTTCCCCTCTCTCTCTCTCACTCTCTCCCCTCCCACTTTCTCCCTCCTTCTCTATCTCCCCCTCTCTCACTCACCCTCTCTCTCTCCCCTCTCTCCTCCTCTCCATCTCTCCCCCACATATCTCCCCCTTCGCCCTCCCATCCTTGCTCTCTCTACCTCTCTCTCCTCTCTCTTTCTCCTCTGTCTCTATCTCCTCTTTCTCTTTGCCCCCCTCTCCCTTTCCCAGTTTCTCTTCCACCCTCTCCCTCTTCCCCCTCTCTCCCTACCCCCTCCCTCTCCCCTATCTCATCCCCCTCTCGCTCCCCTCTCTCTTCCTTTCTTCCCCCTCTCTTCCTCCCACTATTCCCCCCACCCACTCCCCCCTCCCTCTTACCCCGTCTCTCTCTTCCCCCTCTCTCCCACCTCACTCTCCCCCTCTCCTCTCCCTCCTCTCGCCCCCTCTCATCTCCCCCATCTCACCCCTCTCTCTCTCTCCCCACTGTCTCCCTGTCTCCTTCCACTCTCTCTCTCTCTCTCCCTCTCCCTTTGAGAGTCTGTCCCTTCGGCAGAGACTATCACGGCAGCGGCGCAACGCTTCCGACGGCCCGGGACCCGCCGCAACCTCTGTTTCCATCCCTTCCTCAGCCCCGGCTCTCCAACACCCGCAGCCCATGCAGTTTATGAGTTTTGAAATTTTCGTTGATCACAGAATTTCTCACGACAGAGCGTGAGAAATTTGTGATCAGCGTGAGGGCGTGAGAATTTGTCGAAATGCGTTATTCTCACGCTCAAAGCGTGAGAGTTGGCAGCCCTGTAGTGTGAATGGGTGATCGAAGGTCAGCATGGTCTTGGTGGACCGAAAGGCCTATTTCCATGTTAAATATCTAATGGAATTATGCAAGAAACCAAAGTATGAAGATGTACTGGAAACCTAGAGGGCTGAAAGATTGGAGGAGGTGGCGTGAATGACAAAATACATGTTTCTTTTTAATCTACTCTGACGACCACAGGTTAGGTGCATAAATCGCAAACAGTTTTGCTGGTTTTACATTTAATTCTGGCAGTGAATGCCACTAACAAAATGAAAAAAACCCACAATAATCCCCCCCCCCACCCCCAGTTCCTTTCCCCTCCTCCATCCACTCATCTCCCACCCTTCCCATTTCCAAGTCAACCATTTTTATCCCCAACTCCATGCACCATTTGGTTTCCTGTATTTATAACTTCCAACTCAATCACCTGCTAATTAGTCCCTCCTCACCTGGATAGAGAAAAATGCTGGGTGTTTGTTGTAGTTCAATGTATAAATTTTGCAAATAGTTGAATAAATGTAATTTTGTAAAAAAGACAACAGACCATTTGTCTTCACTGGCACGTTGTATGAACAATGGTTCAATGATGCTTTATTTGTCACAAATGCAACTGCACAGTGACATTCTTTTTGCATATATTACACAGGCAGGCACTGCCATTTTCGCGCCATTATTCAAAGTCCAATGTCCAGTTGGCCCATGTGCTCAATGTACCTATTTACATCTACTCCCCGTCACCCTCATTTTTAATTTTAAGCATTTAGCTAACTATTGGAAGTGATTCGTTCTGAAAGTGTAATTCTAACTATTTAATTAGGGGAAAAATAATCTTATTCGTTATCTTACCTCCTCATCCATTGGATCTTTGCTACTCGCTAATAGATATACGTTGCCAATAATAACTATGAAAACCTCTCAGGGATTTGAGACTACGGTAGTTTTCGAATGGAGCCAGCTGTGCATGTCCATGCAAAGTACATTGATCTAGTTAAAATACAAAGTGCTGAAGTAAATCAACAGATCAGGTAGCAGCTATGGGGGACATGGATAGGCAATGTTTCACATCGGGACCTTTCTTCAGCGTCTGAAGAACGGTCGTGGTCCGAATCGTCGCCTGGCCGTTCGCTCCACAGATGCTGCCTGACCAGTTGAGTTCCTCCAGCGCTTGATATTTTGCCCAAGAACCCACCATCTGCAGTTCCTTGTGTCTCCTTCCTGACTTACATTTGTTGACTCCTGGAATGCGGTGTCACTGGCATGGTTAGAAAATGTCATACTTACCTGCTGATCTCCATTCTCGAACAGCGGTCTGCACAGTGTCTGCACAGTGTTGCAGCGGATGGGCCTGCTGCCTCAGAGCGCCATCCTCTGAGGTTCCATCCTAACCTCAGGGGCTTTCTGTATGGAGTTTGCATGTCCTCCTCATGACCACATGGGTTTCCTCCAATGATGTGCAGCACAGTTGCCTCTGTTAATTGCCTCTAGTGTGCAAGGAGTTTATTGATTGATAATTTATTGTCACATGTACTTGTTACAGTGAAATTCATTGTTTTGCATACAATACACAAGCAGGCACAGTTACAAAACTATTCAATATAGTCCCAATGATCCATCTTTCTTCTCGTCCCTGGGAGGTCCTCTTTGTTCTCGGCATTGCCCCACACTGGGCTCGCCGGCTGGAATGCGCTGCCAGGGGTGATAGCGGAGGGAGATACAGTGGTGGCGTTTTAGACTTGTTACTGTGAAATTCATTGTTTTGCAGACAATACACAAGTATTGACGTAGCCCCGCCCCATCAATGGATGATGTAGTGCCCCATCAATGAATGACGTTGCGCCGCTCCATCAATGAATGACATCATGCCCCGCCCCATCATTGAATGACGTAGCCGCGCCCCATCATTGAATGACGTAGCCCCGCCCCATCAATGAATGACGTAGCCCCGCCCCATCATTGAATGACGTAGCCCCGCCCCATCATTGAATGACGTAGCCCCGCCCCATCATTGAAGGACGAATAACGACATCGCACAGCGCACCACGTGATGCCCGCAAAACGTAATTGAATGGACGTCACGTGACTTTCCCACCTTATCAATGGACGGAGGGTCACGTGACGTCCCGCCTCCGTCATTAATGGGGCCACCACGTGACGCGACGCGTCGCCATCTTGTCGATGCGGCCATGACGACGGTCGAGGATGGAGCGCGGGCGGGAAGGTGAAGCGGGTTTAGCGGGTTTTTGCTCCACGTCCGTCTGTCTGTGTCTGTGTCTGTGTCCGTCTGTCTGTCTCTGTGTCCGTCTGTCTGTGTCTGTGTCTGTGTCCGCCCGTCTGTGTCTGTGTCTGTGTCCGTCTGTCTGTGTCTGTGTCTGTGTCTGTGTCTGTGTCCGTCTGTCTGTGTCTGTGTCTGTCTGTCTGTGTCTGTGTCCGTCTGTCTGTGTCCGTCTGTCCGTCTGTCTGTGTCCGTCTGTCTGTGTCCGTCTGTCTGTCTGTGTCTGTGTCTGTGTCCGTCTGTCTGTGTCTGTGTCCGTCTGTCTGTGTCTGTGTCTGTGTCTGTGTCCGTCTGTCTGTGTCTGTGTCCGTCTGTCTGTGTCCGTCTGTCTCTGTCCGTCTGTCTGTGTCTGTGTCTGTGTCTGTGTCTGTGTCCGTCTGTTTGTGTCTGTGTCTGTGTCCGTCTGTCTGTGTCTGTGTCCGTCTGTCCGTGTCTGTGTCTGTGTCCGTCTGTCTGTGTCTGTGTCCGTCTGTTTGTGTCTGTGTCTGTGTCCGTCTGTCTGTGTCTGTGTCTGTGTCCGTCTGTCTGTGTCTGTGTCTGTGTCTGTGTCTGTGTCCGTCTGTCTGTGTCTGTGTCCGTCTGTCTGTGTCTGTGTCTGTGTCCGTCTGTCTGTGTCTGTGTCCGTCTGTCTGTGTCCATCTGTCTGTCTGTGTTTGTGTCTGTGTCCGTCTGTCTGTGTCTGTGTCCCGGGGCTCGAACCCGGCGAGCACCAACCTGTTTACAAATAACATTTGCGGTCGTGAAGGACGATCCTGCCTTTGGGAAACGGCGCCGTCGGCGGGAAAAAGCCTCGTCTCCTGAGGCCCCGGATGGGCGGGAGCTGCCTCCCCCTGTAACCCCGCCCACCCCGGGCGCTCCCTCCCTCCCCCTGTAGCCCCGCCCACCCCGGGCGCTCCCTCTCCCTCCCCCTGTAGCCACGCCCACCCCGGCGCTCCCTCCCTCCCTCTCCCTGTAGCCACGCCCACCCCGGGCGCTCCCTCTCCCTCCCCCTGTAGTCCCGCCCACCCCGGGCGCTCCCTCCCTCCCTCTCCCTGTAGCCCCGCCCACCCCGAGCGCTCCCTCGCCCTCCCCCTGTAGCCCCGCCCAACCCGGGCGCTCCCTCCCTCCCTCTCCCTGTAGCCCCGCCCACCCCGGGCGCTCCCTCTCCCTCCCCCTGTAGCCCCGCCCACCACGGGCGACCGTCCCCCTGTAGCCCGCCCGGCCCCCGGCGCTCTCTCCCTCCCCCTGTAGCCCCGCCCACCCCGGGCGCTCTCTCCCCCCCTGTAGCCCCGCCCACCCAGGCGCTCCCTCCCTCCCCCTGTAGCCCCGCCCACTCCCGGGCGCCCCTCCTGTAGCCCCGCCCCCCCGGGCGCTCCCTCCCTCCCCCTGTAGCCCCGCCCACCCCGGGCGCTCCATCCCTCCCTCTCCCTGTAGCCCCGCCCACCCCGGGCGCTCCCTCCCTCCCTCTGTAGCCCCCCACCCCGGGCGCTCCCTACCCCTGTAGCCCCGCCCACTCCGCGCGCTCCCTCCCTACCTCCCCCTGTAGCCCCGCCCACCCCGGGCGCTCCCTCCCTCCCTCTCCCTGTAGCCCCGCCCCCGGGCGCTCCCTACCCCTGTAGCCCCGCCCACCCCGGGCGTTCCCTCCCTCCCCCTGTAGCCCCGCCCACCCCAGGCGCTCCCTCCCTCCCTCTCCCTGTAGCCCCGCCCACCCCGGGCGCTCCCTCCCTCCCTCTCCCTGTAGCCCCGCCCACCCGGGCGCCCCTTCTCCCTGTATCCCCGCCCACCCCGGGCGCTCCCTCCCTCCCTCCCCCTGTAGGCCGCCCACCCCGGGCGCTCCCTCACTCCCTCCCCCTGTAGCCCCGCCCACCCCGGGCGCTCCCTCCACCTGTAGCCCCGGGCGCTCCCTCCTCCCCTCTGTAGCCCCCCCACCCCGGGCGCTCCCTACCCCTGTAGCCCCGCCCACCCCGGGCGCTTCCTCCCTCCCTCCCTTTTCTCCGCCCCCGGCCTCCAGGGTCCCCGGGCGCTCATTCATTCACTGGGCTGTGTTATGTGAAACGGTGCTTGACGAGTTTTAATCTAGAACTCGTGAAGCATTTAGCATGAAGAGCGAGGGGAGGGGAGGGGAGGGGCGGAGCGGGGCTACAGGGGGGAGGGGCGGTGTCGCAGCGGGAGAGTTGCTGCCGACAGACAGACAGACAGAGAGCGGCCGCCACAGATGCGGGTTCGATCCTGACTACAGGCGCCGGCTGCACGGTGTTGGCTCCTTCGTCCCTTCTCCCCCCCCCCCCCCCCCCATGGCCTCGGTGGGTTTTCTCCGGGTTCTCCGGTTTTCTCCCACACCCCAAAGTCGTCAGGAGCAGAATTCCGCGAGTCCATATAACCATATAACCATATAACCATAACAGCACGGAAACAGGCCATCTCGGCCCTTCAAGTCCGTGCCGAACATTTTTTAATTTTTTTTTTTTTAATTAAAAATAAATACTTCCCCCCTAGTCCCATCTACCTGCACTCAGACCATAACCCTCCATTTCTTTCCCGTCCATATACCCATCCAATCTATTTTTAAAGGATAACATCGAAACTGCCTCCACCACTTCCACTGGAAGCTCATTCCACACAGCTACCACTCTCTGAGTAAAGAAGTTCCCCCTAATGTTCCCCCTAAACTTCTGTCCCTTAATTCTCAAGTCATGTCCCCTTGTTTGAATCTTCCCTACTCTCAATGGGAAAAGCTTATCCACGTCCACTCTGTCTAACCCGCTCATAATTTTAAAGACCTCTATCAAGTCCCCTCTTAAACTTCTGCGCTCCAAAGAATAAAGACCTAACTTGTTCAACCTTTCTCTGTAACTTAGTTGCTGAAACCCAGGCAACATTCTAGTAAATCTCCTCTGTACTCTCTCTATTTTGTTGACATCCTTCCTATAATTAGGCGACCAAAATTGTACTCCATACTCCAGAATTGGCCTCACCAATGCCTTGTACAATTTTAACATTACATCCCAACTTCTATAATCAATGCTCTGATTTATAAAGGCCAGCACACCAAAAGCTTTCTTTACCACCCTATCTACATGAGATTCCACCTTCAGGGAACTATGCACAGTTATTCCTAGATCCCTCTGTTCAACTGCATTCCTCAATTCGCTACCATTTACCGTGTACGTCCTATTTTGATTTGTCCTGCCGAGATGTAGCACCTCACATTTGTCCGCGTTAAACTCCATCTGCCATCTTTCAGCCCACTCTTCCAAATGGCCTAAATCTCTCTGTAGACTTTGAAAATCTACTTCATTATCCACAACACCACCTATCTTAGTATCATCTGCATACTTACTAATCCAATTTTCCACACCATCATCCAGATCATTGATGTACATGACAAACAACAGTGGACCCAACACAGACCCCTGAGGCACCCCACTAGTCACCGGCCTCCAACCTGACAAACAGCCTTCCACCATTACTCTCTGGCATCTCCCATTCAGCCACTGTTGAATCCATCTTGCTACTCCACCATTAATACCCAACAATTGAATCTTCTTAACCAACCTTCCATGAGGAACCTTGTCAAAGGCCTTACTGAAGTCCATATAGACAACATCCACTGCTTTACCCTCATCAATTTCCCTAGTAACCTCTTCGAAAAATTCAAGAAGATTAGTCAAGCATGACCTTCCAGGCACAAATCCATGTTGACTGTTCCTAATCAGACCCTGCTTATCCAGATGCTTATATATATTATCTTTAAGTATCCTTTCCATTAATTTGCCCACCACTGACGTCAAACTAACAGGTCTATAATTGCTAGGTTTACTCTTCGAACCCTTTTTAAACAACGGAACAACATGCGCAGTACGCCAATCCTCCGGCACTATTCCCGTTTCTAATGACATTTGTAATATTTCTGTCATAGCCCCTGCTATTTCTACACTAACTTCCCTCAATGTCCTAGGGAATATCCTGTCAGGACCTGGAGACGTATCCGTTTTCATATTTTTCAAAAGTGTCCGCACCTCCTCTTCTTTGAATCTCACAGTTTCCATTGCTACTCTGCTTGTTTCCCTTACCTCACATAATTCCATACCCTTCTCCTTCATGAATACCGAAGAAAATAAATTGTTCAATATCTCCCCATCCCTTTTGGCTCTGCAGATAGCTGTCCACTCTGACTCTCTAATGGGCCAATTTTATTCCTTGTTATCCTTTTGCTATTAATATAGCTGTAGAAACCCTTTGGATTTACTTTCACCTTACTTGCCAAAGCAACCTCATATCTTCTTTTAGCTTTTCTAATTAATTTATTAATATTCTTTTTACATTCTTTATACTCCTCAAGCACCTCATTTACTCCATGCTGCCTATAATTATTGTAGATCTCTCTCTTTTTCCGAACCGTGTCCAATTTCCCTTGAAAACCATGTCTCTTTCCATTTTTTACTATTTCCTTTCAACCGAACAGGGACATAAAGATTCTGTACTCTTAAAATGTCACCCTTAAATGTCCTCCATTTTTCTTCTTCATCCTTCCCATAAAACAACATGTCCCAATTCACTCCTTTTAAATCCTTTCGCATCTCCTCAAAGTTAGCCTTTCTCCAAACAAAAATCTCAACCCTAGGTCCAGTTCTGGCCCTCTCCATAATTATATTGAAACTAATGGTATTGTGATCACTGGACCCGAAGTGCTCCCTGACGCATACCTCCGCCACCTGCCCTGTCTCATTTCCTAACAGTAGGTCCAGCACTGCCCCTTCTCTAGTAGGTACCTCTATGTATTGCTGCAAAAAACTATCTTGCACACATTTTAGTCATGGAGGATAAGTGTACACATCTCTTTGCCGTGTACAAAAGATGGTGGTAATAGTGAGGTGAGACTTCCACTGCTGAATCACTATCGCTGAATTAAAATATGTACTCATTCCAGATTCTTTCATCCTCCTGTAGTCTGTACAGTAATATCAATTGGCTAATTGTGCTACAGTTCCTGCCCCTCCTATAGTTGTACAACTCCTGATCGAAGAGGAGGATTTACCAGGAGCCCTGCTGCGGTTATGTTGTATAGGTAGGTTCAGAGGTGCCATGTGATTATGTATCCCATATAAATTGCATGATTAAAAATCTGGTTATACATGGTTTAAAATTAATTTGCACACGTTGGCTTTGGAAGCGAATCAGATGGTCGACACACTTTTATACACTTTTGCCAACGTTACTGATTTGAATGTTGCCAAATCAACCTCAAAGTTGCTGTTGTTAAGCTAAAGTTGACTGACTAAAAGAAAGGAATAGAACAAAGAACATTATGGCCCCATGGCCCACAATGTCTGTGCCAAACATGATGCCAAGATAAACTAATCTCCTCTGCCTGCACGTGATCCATACACCTCCATTCCCTGCATATCCAGGTGCCAATCGAAGGATATAGAAGAATGCCATAGAACTAGCAAAAAAACTCATAAATAACTAATTGTCGAGTTCAGCATCTTAAATTGTTTTACTCGCTCCCCTAACCAGCAGGGAGCGAATCAAAGTACTGCATTTCAGTTGTTTAGTCTTGGCCTTGATGCTTCCTGCAGCACCAAGTGATAATTACAGTTCCATAACAGCCGCAGGACTCTCAATTTCATGGCCTACTAAGTTGGGCAGCAGTTTTGAGTGACGCTAAATATCTAGGCTTTGGATTCATTCCAGAGGGTCCTCGAATGAAATTCAACTGCTGCAGCTCTACTTCGACGCACATTGTTTGTAAAATCTTCACCCTCTCCTCTGGTTATCTCCTCTTGACACCCTCAGTCCTGGTGCAGGGTCTCGACAAGAGACATAGATTATTCCCTTGCTTCCATAGTACTTGGAAGTACCAGCTGAGTTTCTCCAGTAATGTGTTTGTTGCAGTATAATAATGCTATTGTTAATGATACCAGAAATTATTTTCTCTCCACAGTCAAGTATGGACAGATTGCCTCTTTAAAGAACATTGACAGGAAATTCAACATTCGTGCCCTGATGTCCAAGGTACAATAGGGGAAGGCATATTATTGGAATTAGCTTTTATTTCAATGTATTACAGGAGTACAATTTACTGTGCCGTTGTGTTGGTTACTGCACTGGAGCTATCACTTCACATTCACTTTGCCCCTCATTGTTTAACCTCCCCACCATCTTTCAAATGAAAGAAAAACATTATGGACATTCCCCAAACAATAGGGTGTAAAGTCAATGATAATGAAGGGATGTTGCTCATTTAGTGGTGATTACAGACATTGTTTGTCTGAAAGTCTTTGCTTGTTTTGGTCATTGTTCAATTTCTTGATCACTTTTAACAGAAATTTTCAACAACCAGCTTTTAATATTCATAAATTTGGAGACAAATGGATTAATTTAGCAATAATTTGTGAATCTTGTCCTCTCCATAATAAAGGTTGCAAAGCACTAGTGTAAGGAAATTGCCTCTAAATTACCTACTTGTTCTCTCATTCATAGCTTTGTAAAAGTTGTTTTACTCTCACTAAGTGGAAAAGTATATTATGTCTATTCTGTTGACCAAAAACCTTCCCTCAATGTTTTCGTCTTTTCTTGATGTAAAATTTCTCATTTTTCTAACAATAATTAATTATTTTTACAACTCTTCTAGTGTATCCATATTTTTTAGAACACAACACTGCGTTTTTGAAATTTTGGTTTTGTCCCTCAATAAATATGTTCGGTTTATTTTTTGCTTGGACCTTTTAATACACTTTATGATTTTTTTGTATATTTGTAAGTCCAAATTCATTTTTCCCTTTAGATTCTTAGATAGATAGCCTAGAATGTTACCACATCACAACAATAGGTGTTACAAAGTTAAAAATTGTATTAATGTAACATGTCATTTTGCACACATTTTTGGTGCATTATTTTAGTGAGTGATTTGTTAACATAACATCCAGCTCAGCAAAATAATGGCAAAGCCCAAATTCATCTCGAGTGAGATTTTCAACGACGTTGGTCTAAATAACGACTGCCATTGATCACGGAGAAGAACCAGCTCTAATTAATAAAGCTGAATCTGAATATCGTTAAACAGCAAATCTATGTTCTTGTAGTCTGATTGTTGCATGCTGTAAGCATGTTTGTAGAACAGTACAGTACAAGAACAGACCCTTTGGGCCACAATGTCTGTGTTGAACATGATGCCAAGTCCATCTCTTGCTTACCTGTGTATTTAATCCATATCCCTACATTCCTTGCACATTCATGTGCCTATCAAAAAGACACTTAAATGCCACTATCGTATCTATCTCATCTCCAACGTTGGCAGCGCATTTTAGGCACTCAACACCCTCTGTGTAAAAAAAATAGTAAAAATAGATCTATAAAGATTGTCCTCCACATCGCATTCGAACTTTGCAGCCCACACCTTAAAGCTATGCCCTCTAGTATTTGATTTTTCCATTTTGCAGATTAAAAAGTTTCTGACTGTATCTGATCTATGCCACTCATTTTATATACTTCTATCAGGTCTCGGTGAAACCTCTGATATTCGAGAGAAAACAATCTTAATTCTGACTAACCTCTCCCTGTAGCTAATATCCCCTAACCCAGACAAACTTAACAATTCCAGACATTTGCAATCAAAAATATCTCATAGTGCCTCTGGATCTTACACTCCTAATCGTGGTTGTCAAGAAGTTAGTCCTCAAGACAACATAGGTTAGTATTTATTTCAAGAGAGGCGGAATTAAAATTTCAAAGTTACTGAGTTCTGATTCTGCTTCATATGTGGAAAGACGTATGGCTTTACATTGAACATTGGAGAGGATACAAACAATATCAACAGGTGTGGTACCAAAATTGGGAATTACTACTCATCTTTTGAACAATTAGTTAATTTGGCTGGGAACAACAGGAACTTAACAAGATACTTGGGTTCTCCATTTCACCCACTACCAACCCTTGCAGACAACCATGGCTTATTCCAGACCCAACCATATGTCACTTTAACCACTTCTTTGCTGTGGAGAGCCAGGAGAGGGCTGAGGCCATTCAGGTTCCCAGTGTAGTAGTGGAGAGGGCAGCGACTCATGCTAAGTTCCTTACACAGCAGTGTCATCACTGACATATATAAACAATAAAGCAATGATGATCTATTTTAGCATAAATCCACTCCATTATTCCATTCCTGGAAACATCCTGAGCAGTAAACAAGATGCTGCGTAGCATCAATCCTTTTACTTGGGTCCTTTCACTTTGTTTGATTTTGTGTGTCACTTTAATGAAGGCCTTCGAAACATCTCTGGTTCTGATGTATCTTTTGCAGGTTAAGAGTTGTATAGACGAGACGGCCATTTCACCAAACATTTTCGCTTGTTTCGCCAAGGCCTGCATCTTTTTTGTGTCCCCCCTGTTCTCTTTTCTCTCCCCCCACCCCCCAGATGCACTCTCATTTCTCCCACCATCCTCTTCTTCTTTAACCCTCTCCATCCTATCTATATAGAAACATAGAAAATATGTGCATGATTAGGCCATTCAGCCCTTGCAGCCAGAACCACCATTCTATATTATCATGGCTGATCATCCAGAATCGTAATGTTGTTCCTGCTTTCTCACCATATCCCATGATTCCATTAGCCTTAAGTGCTATATCTAACTCTCTCTTGAATACATCCAGTGATTTGCCCTAGGTACACAAAAATGCTGGAGAAACTCAGCGGGTGCAGCAGCATCTATGGAGCGAATGAAATAGGCAACGTTTCAGGTCGAAACCATTCTTCAGACTGATAGGGAGTGGGGAGAAGAAAGGAAGAAAGGAAAAAAGGCGGAGGAGGAGCCCGAGGGCTGGGGGAGGGGAGGAGACAACCATAGGGCTGATGAAGGGGAGGGGACAGCAATGGCTAGCAGAATTGGGAGAATTCAATGTTCAAGCCCCCAGGATGTAGACTGCTCAAGCGGAATATGAGGTGCATTTCCTCCAATTTCCGGTGTTGCTCGCTGTGGCCATGGAGGAGACACAGGACAGAGAGGTCAGATACGGAATGGGAGGGGGTGTTGAAGTGCTGAGCCACCGGGAGGTCAGGTTGGTTATTGCGGACCGACCGGAGGTGTTCGGCGAAACGATCGCCAAGCCTCCGCTTGGTCTCACCGTTGTAAAACAGCTGGCATCTAGAGCAGCGGATGCAATAGATGAGGTTGGAGGAGATGCAGGTGGACCTCTGTCGCACCTGGAACGACTCCTTAGGTCCTTGAATGGAGTCGAGGGGGGAGGTGAAGGGACAAGTGTTGCATCTCTTGTGGTTGCAAGGCAAAGTACCCGGGGAGGGGATGGTACGGGAGGGAAGGGAAGAATTGACAAGGGAGTTACGGAGTGCGCGGTCTTTGCGGAAGGCAGACATGGGGGGAGATGGGAAGATGTGGCGAGTGGTGGGGTCACGTTGGAGGTGGCGAAACTGACGGAGGATCACTTGTTGTATGTGACGGCTGGTGGGGTGAAAGGTGAGGACTAGGTGGACTCTGCCCTTGTTGTGAGTGTGGGGATGGGGAGAGAGAGCAGTGTTGCGGGGTATGGCAGAGACCCTGGTGCGAGCCTCATCTATGGTGGAGGAGGGGAACACCCGTTCCCTGAAAATGAGAACATTTTGGATGCCCTGGTGTGGAACGCCTCATCCTGGGAGCAGATGCGGCGTAGATGGAAGAATTGGGAGTGGGGGATGGAGTCCTTACAGGAAACAGGGTAGGAAGAAGTGTAGTCCAGATAGCCATGGGAGTCGGTAGGTTTGTAGTGGATGTCGGTATGAAGTCTATCACCTGCGATGGAGATAGTGAGGTCAAGGAATGGTAGGGAAGTGTTGGAAAAGGTCCAGGTGTATTTGAGTGCCGGATGGAAGTTGGTGGTGAAGCGGATGAAGTCAGTCAGTTGTGTGTGGGTGCAGGAGGTGGCACCAAAACAGTCATCGATGTAGCGGAGGTAGAGGTCGGGGATGGGGCCCTTGTACGTATTGAACAAGGATTGTTCTACGTACCCGACAAAGAGGCAGGCGTAGCTGGGGCCCATGCATGTGCCCATAGCTACGCCTTGTATTTGGAGGAAATGGGAGGAGTCAAATGAGAAGTTATTGAGGGTAAGGACCAGCTCCGCTAGGCGGAGGAGGGTGTCAGTGACCGGGTATAGGTTGCTTCTTCGGTCGAGGAAAACCGGAGGGCTTCGAGACCATCCTGGTGGGGGATCGAGGTGTACAATGACTGGACGTCCATGGTGAAGATGAGGGGGTGAGGGCCTAGAGAGTGGAATG
Organism: Malacoraja senta; assembly: GCA_038087875.1. Taxonomy (NCBI): domain Eukaryota; kingdom Metazoa; phylum Chordata; class Chondrichthyes; order Rajiformes; family Rajidae; genus Malacoraja; species Malacoraja senta. Next base: position 31,959 of record JAXLNO010002333.1, read on the forward strand.
CGCGGAGACGACGGAGAGTGTCTGAGGTGTCTTGAACATAGGTAGGGAGGGATTTACCCAAGGGGGATAGGATGGAGTCGAGGTAGGTGGAGATGAGTTCGTTGGGGCACGAACAGGCAGAGACAATGGGTCTACCGGGACAGTCAGGTTTGTGGATTTTGGGGAGAAGGTAAAATTGGATTTTGGGGAGAGGTGCGGGGATGGGGAAAAGATGAGATTGGAGGCTCGGTCGGGCAGGGCGTGGGAGTGGATGAAGTCGATGATGGTCCTGGATGGTGGCCTGGTGCTCGTCAGTTGGGTCGTGGTCCAGGGGTAAGTAGGAGGAGGTGTCCGAGCGTTGGCACGTGGCCTCAGCTTTGTAGAGATCGTCGCGTCAGACTACCACGGCACCTCCCTTGTCGGCGGGTATGATAACCCAATCTAGGTTGTTGCTGAGTGAGTCGATGGCAGTGCGTTCAGGGGGGGGAGAGATTGGAGTGAGACGGGAGTGGAGAAGTTGAGGCGGTTGATGTCACGGCGGCAGTTTTTGACGAAGAGTTCTAAAGCCGGAAGGCTACGAGGGGGGTTCCACGAGGAGGGGGGGCGTTGGAGACGGGAAAAGGGGTCATCAGTGGGGGGCGAGGACTCCTTCCCATGGAAGTGAGCTGTGAGGCGGAGGCGACGGTAGAAGCGTTCCAAATCATAGAGGGCGCGGAACTCATTGAGGTGGGGACGGAGGGGGACAAAGGTAAGACTTCTGCTGAGCATATCACTTCAAAGCATATAAGATTTACACACATCTTTATTCAGCACTTTAACTTGGCAGCATTACAGAGCTAAGTGTTGTCAGTTCATCCTGGCTGCTTCAACTAACGGTGCTGGGAATGGGCGTTAGTATATTTGTTATAATGGGGTGGAGTTAGTGATGCCAGCTAAGTGTGATTGATTCACATGCATCATCAGTCTACATCCTTTCCCCTAAAGATTAAAAGCATATTAAACATACTCGCCATACCTGTCTGCTGGTCTACTAACACGGCCGGAACGCGTGCGGACCCAATCATCCCCTCCCTCAACTGAAGGATGAGGCGGAGAGGCTGAAGGTGAAAACCGCACGGGAGAGGATTGAGGTGACCGAGGGGGGAAACATGCTGTGGGTGAAACCCCGTGGTTAGTGGAGACCGATAGACGTGGGGGAGTGCCAGGCATGCGGGGACGGGCGGGAGACATTGCGGAAGGCGGCTGGAACTGGAGCGGCGGAGCATATGGATCGGCAGGCGGTGGTCGGGGCTCCTTCACAGCAAGCAGGTGTTGACGACTTCTCCGGTAAACCGCTCCCTCACAGTCCACAAGGTACGATCGCGGCTCATCAGTCGGGCGCACAACAACGCCCAGACGAGAATGACCAGTTGGAGTTCGCAGACGGACGACCTGGCCCGGCAGTAGAGGCTGGAGTTGTCTGCTGGAGCTGTCGTATGACCGTTTCTGGGTATCGTGCTTCTCTTGGAGACGTTGCTGGATAGTGGCGGGCTTCAACACCCGAGGAACCAGCTGCTGTTGTGCGATGGGGACCGGAGACCTCGTCACCCTCTACAGGAGCCGCTGTGCTGGTGACCCCAAGATGCCGTCTCTTGCGATGTTTCTGAGATTCAGTAGATCGAGATAGACGTCAGACTTTGAAATGCGTGCTCCCTCCAGCAAGTGCTTGGCGCTTCTGACAGCGCGTTCAGCGAGTCCATTAGTCTGTGGATACTCGGGACTGCTTGTGACGTGCTGAAAGTTCCATCGCTCAGCGAAAAGCTTGAACAAGTGGCTGGTGAACTGTGGACCATTGTCGGTTCTCAGAATAACAGGAATGCCATGGTCTGAGAAATGTCTTTTCAGCTTCCTGATGACCATCACCGACGTGAGGGAGGTAATTTGGTCAAGTTCAAACCAGTTGGAGTACGAGTCGACCAGAACGAGGTAGTGCTTACCGCACCATTCGAAAATGTCCGCAGCCATCGACAACCATGACAGTGCTGGTGGAGGTTGTTGCAGAAGGGGTTGCCACTGCTGATGAGGTGCAAGATTGTTACAAGTGGGGCAGGAGGCTACGCGGTCCCGGATGTACGTGGCCATTCCGGGCCAGTAGAACAGATCCCGGGCGCGTGCTAGTGTGGAGTCGGCTCCTGGGTGACCGCTGTGTACCTCTTTGAAGTATTCGTCTTGTAGCGATGCAGGTACAACTACCTTGTGGCCCTTGACGACCACACCATCCTGAACCACCAGTTCATCGCGGACCAAAAAGTACGGCTGCACCTCAGTGGGCGTGTTGGATTGTTTGCCTGGCCAGCCTGTTTTGATGATGGACGAGAGGGCTTGAAGCGTATCATCCTTGGCAGTGTGCGCGGCCAGGGTGCGCAGTTGCTTGCTGGAGATTAGACCGACACCGAGAACAGTGAAATTCTCCTGTTCATGTGGGTGTTGTTCGCAAGATGTTCGAGGGGCACGAGAGAGTGTGTCAGCAACATGCATGTCCTTGCCCTTTTTGTAGGTAATAGAGAAGTCGTATCGCTGCAGCTGCATCATCATGCGCTGCAAATGAGCTGGGGCGGCGTGGATAGGCTTGTTCAAGATTGTCACCAGTGGTTGGTGGTCCGTCTCAACCATGAACGTGTTGCCATAGACGAAGTCGTGGAATTTGGAGCAAAGACGACCGCCAGCAGTTCCTTTTCGATTTACGCGTAGTGCTGCTCCGTGTCGGTCATGGTGCGAGAGGCATACGCGACGGGTAGTAGGGTACCATCATCAGACGGTTGCAGGCAGGCTGCGCCGAGCCCGAATTTCGAGGCATCGCAGGAGATCACCACCTGACGTTTCAGGTCGAAAAAAGTCAGGGTCGGTGCACTGGTCAGTTTTGATTTCAGAACATCGAAGGCATCCTGATGTTGCTGGAACCATGACCATGCAGTGTCCTTTTTTGTCAGCTGCCGCAATGTGGAGCTTAATTCGCTGAGGTTAGGTATGAACTTTCCGAGATAGTTTACCATGCCCAGGAAACGTTGCAGGCCTTTCACGTCAGTGGGTGCAGGCATTTCTGTGATGGCAGAAGTCTTCTTCGGATCCGGTTTGAGGCCGTCAGGGATGAAGATGTGGCCGACATAGGAGACCACTGGAACCCTGAACTTGCACTTGTCAGGATTGAGCTTGAGGTTGATCTTGACAGCACGCTCCAAAATGAGCCTGAGATTGTGGTCATGTTCCGCCGCGTCTTTGCCATAGACAAGAATATCATCGACAATAATGGCACAAGGCAGACCCTCGAATAATTGTTCCATAGTTCTTTGGAAGACTTCGCTGGCAGAGTTGATCCCGAATGTCATTCTCAGAAACTTATATCTGCCGAATGGTGTGGCAAATGTGGTAAGGTTTGATGACCTCTTGTCCAGCGGTATCTCCCAGAATGAGTTCTTTGCATCTAGGACGGAAAATACGGTGGCTGTTCCGATCTTTGCTGCAACATCCTCTACTGTCTTCATGTTACAGCATGCTGCTGCCAAGAACTCTGATCCTACAGTGACGATAGCTGTAAACAATGTTGCTTTTGGCGCGAACCTGGATACGGGGGCGAGAGTCAATACAATGTCAATCAACCTTTTTAACGGGATCAGGGCTAACGAGCCACTTGTCAAGGATGCGTCCACTTTACATGCTTTTAGGGGGGAGGAACTAGGGCTGATTTCCTTTGATAAAACTGTCCACAAACTGCAAGTTTCCTTTGATCCACTGAATGACTTCCCTGGTCTTTTCGACAACAACCTAGGCAGGTTGCCTGTGCCCTACAAGATTACTATTGACCCCGATGTGACACCTGTAGTCCGAAACCCGCACAGATTGTCATTTGCCATGACTGACAAGGTTCACTCTATGCTGAAGGACATGGTCCCCAAAGGCGTAATTGAAGCAGTCAGTGACCCCACCGACTGGGTCTCAACCATGATTGCCACAGTCAAGAAGAGAAAGGATGAAATCCGCCTGTGCATTAATCCAAAAGACCTGAACACTGCCATTAAGCGCCCGCACCATCCCACTTCTGACACCATGTAAATCACTTCAAAGCATATAAGATTTACACACATCTTTATTCAGCACATTAACTTGGCAGCATTACAGAGCGAGGTGTTGTCAGTTCATCCTGGCTGCTTCAACTAACGGTGCTGGGAATGGGCGTTAGTATAAATGTTATAATGGGGTGGAGTTAGTGATGCTAGCTAAGTGTGATTGATTCACATGCATCATCAATCTACAGCGACCAAAGACACTGTTGGCGACCTGAATCCGGGGCTCGGCCTCGAACTCTATCATCGGGAGCTGGCAGGTCACAGGTGGGTGACATGGTATTCCGGAGCTCCCGCAACTACAGCTGCGTCCGCTGGACTGGAGGGCAGCAGCTTCGGCAGCTTCGGTCACCCCGGGCCGCGGAGTTTGAACCGGCCCGTCGCGGGCACGGATTCAGCCGCGGGACTGACTTACCATCACCCGGCGGGGTCACAACATCAGAAACCTGGATCGCCTCAGCGTAGAGGGAGAACAAAGAGGGAAGAGACAGAGACTTTAAGACTTTTGCCTCCATCACAGTGAGGAGGTGCTTGGTGAACTCATTGTGGTGGATATTGATTTGTGTTTATTGTGTGTTTTGTTATTTATTATTATATGTATGACTGCAGGCAACGACATTTCGTTCAGACCGAAAGGTCTGAATGACAAATAAAGGAATCTAATCTAATCTAATCTAATCTATCTCGAACTCTATCTCGAACTATCTCGAACGCGAACTCGATCTCGAACTCGAACTCAATCTTGAACTCGAACTCGAACTCTATCTTGAACTCGAACTCTATCTCTACCTAAAACTCGAATTCGAACTCTAAATATCTCGACCTCGAACTCTATCTCGAACTCGAAATCTAACTCGAACTCAAACTCCTACTGGAACTCGAAATCTATCTCGAATTCGAACTCGAATTCGATTTAGAACTCGAGTTGGAGTTCGAGTTACGGGCGACGCACCAAGACAAATTCCTTGTTTGTGAATACTTGCCCAATAAACGTATTCATTCATTCATTCATTTAACTCGAACTCGAGCTTGAACTTGAACTCGAACTCGAACTCGAACTCAAACTCAATCTCGATCTCGAACTCGAACTCGCACTCGAACTCATACTCTATCTCGAACTCGATCTCAAACTCGAGTTCGAGTTCGATTTGCGGGCGGAGCACCAAGGCAAATTCCTTGTATGTGAATACTTGGCCAATAAATTCATTCATTCATTCATTCATTCATTCGTTCATTCATTCATTCATTCATTCATTCATTCAACTCGAACTCGAGCTGGAACTCGAACTCGATCTCGAACTCGAATTAGAATTCGAACTGTATCGCGAACTACAACTCCATCTCGACCGAACTCTATCTCGAACTCGAACTCGAATTCGAACTCGAACTCGTACTCTATCTCGAACTCGAACTCTATTTTGAACTCGAAATCTATCTCGAACTCTCGACCGAACCCGATCTAGAACTCGATCTCGAACTTTATATCGAACTCTCTGTCGAACACAAACTCTATCTCGAACACCATCTCGACCTCGAACTCTATTTCAAACTCGTTGGAGTTCGACTTGCGGGCGGAGCACCAAGGCAAATTCCTTGAATGTGAATATTGGCCAATAAATGTATTCATTCATTCATTCATTCATTCACTTAACTCGAACTCGAGCTCGAACTTGAACTCGAACCCGAACTCTATCTCGAACTCTAACTCTATCTCGAACTCGAACTCTATCTCAAACTCCAACTCCAACTGCAACTTGAACTCGAACTCTATCACGAACTCTATCTCTATCTCGAACTCGAACTCGCACTCGAACTCGTACTCTCTCGGATCGCGAAATCGTGTTCGAGTTTGACTTGCGGGCGGAGCACCAAGGCAAACACCTTGTATGTGAATACGTGGCCAATAAACATATTCGTTCATTCATTCATTCATTCATTCATTCATTTAACTCGAACTCGAGCTCGAACTTGAACTTGAACTCGAACTCGAACTCTATCACGAACTCTATCTCGAATTCCAACTCCAATTCCAACTCGAACTTGAACTCGAACTCGAACTTGAACTCGTACTCTATCTAGAACTCAAACTATCTCGAACTCGAGTTTGAGTTCGACTTGCGGGCGGAGCACCAAGGCAACTTCCCTGTATGTGAGTACTTGGCCAATAAACGTGTTCATTTAATCCTTCATTTATTCAATTCGATCTCGTGCTCGAACTTGATCTCGAACTCTAACTCTAATTCGAACTCGAACTCTATCTCTCTCTCTCTTTCTCTCGAACTTTCTCTCGATCACGAACTCGATCTCTAACTCGCATTCTATCTCGAACTCGAATTCGAACTCGTACTCTATCTCGAACTCGAACTCTATGACGAACTCTCAATCGAACGCGAACTTGATCTCGAACTCGAACTGGAATTCGAACTTGAATTCGAACTCTATCTCGAACTCGAACTCGATCTCTAAAAGGTCTGTCTCACGAATCTGCGGTCATTGGCGGCGAAACGGGAAGAATCTGCCGCCATAGACCGCGCACTCGTGAGAAAGAACAATTCCCGGGCCGTGCGACGGTGTTCCCAACACCGCTCGGTGCAAAAATAAAATCGACAATGTCGAAAACACAATACTCACCGCACAACCTCCACCAGTGATGCACGAGTGCGCACGGCCGCTCGCACGGGCCGCCGCCAGTGTGGGTCGAGCGCCGTGCGTCAAACCTCCTCTGCCACAGCCTCCGCCAGTGACGCACGTGCCGCCGCCAGTGAGGCACGTGTGCTGCGCGGCTACAGGCACAGCCATCGCTACAGTGCCGCGATCAGGATGGCCGCCGCCACAGCCGCCGCTGGTGAGTCACGTGCGGGGGGCCGACGTCATCGCAGTCGGCCCGCCCTTTTTTTACTTACCGCAAGCACGTGGGACCCGCCGTGTTTGAATTAACTCGGCCCCCGCGCAACATCCGTGCGGCGCTCCGGTGGATAGGCTCGACGCTCTCGCCTTTGCCGCGCAGTCCTAGCTACCGGCGACGCCGCGCTTCACCGCCGATGACCGCAAACAGGTAAGACACGGCCTTAACTCGAACTATCTTGAAGTCGAAATCTATTTCGAACTCGAACTCGAACTCGAACGCGAACTCTATCTCGATTTCGAGGTTGAGTTCGACTTGCGGGCGGAGCATCAAGGCAAATTCCTTGTTTGTGAATACTTGTCCAATAAACGTATTCATTCATTCATTCATTCATTCAACTCGGACTCTATCTCGAATTCTATTTCGAACTCGAAATCTATCTGGAAATCTCTCTCGAACTAAAACTCGAACTCGAACTCTATCTCTGGCTAAAACACGAATTCGAACTCTAAATATCTCGACCTCAAACTCTATCTCGAACTCGAAATCTAACGAACTCGAACTCTATCTCGAACTCGAACTCTATCTCAAACTCGATCTCGAACTCGAGTTCGACTTGCGGGCAGAGCACCAAGGCCAATTCGTTGTATGTGTATACATGGCCAATAAACTTATTCATTCTTTCATTCATGCGTTCAGTCAACTCGAACTCGAACTATCTCTAGAACTCAAACTCAAAATCTATCTTAAACTCGAACTCGATCTCCAGTTAAAACTCGAATCCGAACTCGAACTATCTCGACATCGAACTTTATCTCGAACTCCAAATCTATCTCGAACTCGAACTCGAATTCGATCTCGAACTCGAGTTGGATTTCGACTTACGGGCGGAGCACCAAGGCAAATTCCTTGTATGTGAATACTTTGCCAATAAACATTCATTCATTCGTTCATTCATTTTGCTCGAACTCGAGCTCAAACTTGAACCCAAAGCTCAAAGATTCGCTCAATTTTATCAAAATGTATATACATCTAAAGCGGTAGCAGAAAGTACCAGTTAGAGAGTTCCTGGATAATTGTAATCTCCCAAAACTCAATGTGAGTGAACAAGAGGAATTAGGTGCACAAGTCTCAACTAAGGAAATAGAAGAAACAATAAATACATTAAAGAATGGAAAAACTCCAGGACCAGATGGTTTCAGTAATTAATTTTATAAAAGATTTTACGAGATAATTACACCACGACTACATAAAATGTATACATATGCTTTTAAAGAACATACACTTCCAGAAACATTGGCGGAGTCAACGATTACACTTATACCTAAAAAAGGTAAAGATTTAGAAGATCCGGGTTCTTATAGAGCTATTGCGCTGTTAAATACAGATCAAAAAATATTAGCAAAAACATTATCTAGAAGGCTAAGTAACTATGTCAGTAAATTAATAAATCAGGATCAAACAGGGTTTATACCCAAGAGATACTCAAGCAATAACCTGAGACGTCTGTTTAATATAATGCACTCACATAAAACCGAAGAGCAAGATTTATCAATTATTTCACTGGACGCAGAAAAAGCATTTGATCAAGTGGAATGGGATTATATGGTTAAAGTATTGCAAAAATTTCAAGTGGGAGAGAATTTTATCGCTTGGGTAAAATTATTATATATTAGGCCTACGGCCAGAATATTAACTAATAATATTTTGTCCTCGAAATTTCAGTTATCAAGGGGAAATAGACAGGGGTGTTCATTATCACCTCTGCTATTTGCTCTTGTAATAGAACCGTTAGCGGAAAGTATTAGGATACATCCGAATATTCATGGGTACAATACAAAATATTCAAATAATAAGATGTCTTTATATGCAGATGATGTACTACTATATATTACAAAATCACAAACTAGTATACCAAATATATTAAATTTAATTGAGGAATTTGGATCCTTTTCAGGATATAGAATAAATTGGAATAAAAGTGAAAGTATGAGGATTAAACCTCAAGAATCGACACACCTGTTAAAATTCCCTTTTAAAATCGCTTCAGAAAAACTTAAATATTTGGGAATTGAAATTACTAGAAAATATAAATCTCTATTTAATGCAAACTATATCCACTTACTCAATAAACTAAACACACTGATTAAATTCTGGAAAACACTCCTGATGTCTCTTATAGGCCGAAAAAATGCTATAAAAATGATCTTTTTACCACAAATTATATATCTATTCCAGTCAATACTTACCAAAACAAATGTTTTTTAAATTGGATGCTGATTTTACAAATTTTATATGGGACTATAAATCCCACAGAATCCAAAGAAAACATTTGTGTAAACCTAAGGAATTTGGTTGATTATCACTCCCCAATTTTTTATATTATTATTGGGCCACAAATGTCAAAAATATGATTCACCTGTTGGACAATTCGGCCCAGCAGGTGGATTGGATAGTAAGGGAGAGAGAGGACTGTTCCCCTTTTAACATAGGAGCGATCCTTCTCTCACCAACAAAAATAAAGAATACAATATATAGTAAAAATCCAATTATTCATACTACAATTAGAATTTGGAAACAAATAAAATTAACGTTAAAATTAAGAAATCTATCACTTCTTTCACCTATAATGAATAACCCTTCGTTTAAACCTTCTATGATAGATAGAGCTTTTATAAATTGGGAAAGAGTAGGAATTAAAACGTTTGGAGATATGTATGATAATGGAAGTTTTTTTAACATTTCACCAATTACAACTTAAATACAACTTGAATAGTAATCAATATTTCAAATATTTTCAACTACGTGACTATTTGAAAAAGTATACACGAGAATATCAAAATATGTCTCCTGACCTATTAGATGGGATAATGAATATAAAAGCGGAATCAGCTAACTTAATATCATACCTATAGAATTCCATTTTAAATATAGAAATTCCATCATCGGACGGGATTAGAAGAGAATGGGAACAGGAACTTGCTATAAAAATCTCGAAAGAGAGTTGGGATAAACATCTATTATATGTGCATAAATGTTCGATTAACGTAAGACATACTCTGATTCAATTTAAAATTTTACATAGATTATATTATTCTAAAGCTAAATTAAGTAAATTTTACCCAAATACCTCTGCTAACTGTGATAAATGCCTAGTCCATGAATCAACTATAGCATATTCTTTTGTTTTTTGAATAAAAATTCAAAAATATTGGTATGAAATCTTTGAAATTTTCACTAAATTATTTAAAATAAAACTGAAACCGAATGCAGAACTGATTGTTTTTGGTACAATAGAAGCAAGTTTGGAGCTGACTGCGTTTCAAAGGAGTTTTCTTAGTTATGGCTTAATAACGGCAAAAAAACTGATACTGAAATTTTGGAAAAATGCTCCTACGCCAACAATAAAAATGTGGACTTCTAATATGTCGGAATTGTTACATCTAGAAGATATGAGATTCCTCCCAGCAGGTAAACAAGACCAATTACAAAAGAATTGATCTCCATATATCGACTTACTACAAACATAGGGTGCAACAAAATGTTGATAATAAATGGTTTTAGGACCTGGCGAGGGGCGAGTAAAGATAAGAAGTAGGTACATCCCTTTCATATTGTCCTATCTTATTTTCTTTTTTTCTTATTTTCTTTTCTTCTTTAACTACTTCTTGTGGTTTCGGTTCACATGTGTGTTCCTGGACCACGTTTTTATTCACTCACTGACTGTCTTTGCTAGCTCTTTCTATCCTTTTTTTCGATTAAAGTTGAAAAACAGAAGCGGTATAAGAACTGTATAAATTTACGTTATTGCAGATTACTGTAATGTAAAATACTTCTAATTAAAAAAATTAAAATAAAAAAAATAAAAAATAAAAAGAACTCTATGACGAACTCTCAATCGAAAGCGAACTCGATCTCGAACTCGAACTGGAATTCGAACTCGAATTCGAACTCTATCTCGAACTCGAACTCGATCTCTAACTCGAACTATCTCGAAGTCGAAATCTATTTCGAACTCGAACTCGAACTCGAATGCGAACTCTATCTCGATTTCGAGGTTGAGTTCGACTTGCGGGCGGAGCACCAAGGCAAATTTTTTGTTTGTGAATACTTGGCCAATAAACTTATTCATTCATTCATTCATTCATTCAACTCGAACTCTATCTCGAATTCTAATTCGAAATCTATCTCGAAATCTCTCTCGAACTAAAATTCGAACTCGAACTCTATCTCTGGCTAAAATTCGAATTCGAACTCTAAATATCTCGACCTCAAACTCTATCTCGAACTCGAAATCTAACGAACTCGAACTCTATCTCGAACTCGAACTCTATCTCGAACTCGATCTCGAACTCGAGTTCGACTTGCGGGCGGAGCACCAAGGCCAATTTGTTGTATGTGAATACATGGCCAATAAACTTATTCATTCTTTCATTCATGCGTTCAGTCAACTCGAACTCGAACTATCTCTAGAACTCAAACTCAAAATCTATCTTGAACTCGAACTCTATCTCCAGCTAAAACTCGAATCCGAACTCGAACTATCTCGACATCGAACTTTATCTCGAACTCCAAATCTATCTCGAACTCGAACTCGAATTCGATCTCGAACTCGAGTTGGATTTCGACTTACGGGCGGAGCACCAAGGCAAATTCCTTGTATGTGAATACTTTGCCAATAAACATTCATTCATTCATTCATTCATTTAGCTCGAACTCGAGCTCAAACTTGAACCCAAAGCTCAAAGATTCGCTCAATTTTATCAAAATGTATATACATCTGAAGCGGTAGCAGATAGTACCAAAGTTAGAGAGTTCCTGGATAATTGTAATCTCCCAAAACTCAATGTGAGTGAACAAGAGGAATTAGGTGCACAAGTCTCAACTAATGAAATAGAAGAAACAATAAATACATTAAAGAATGGAAAAACTCCAGGACCAGATGGTTTCAGTAATTAATTTTATAAAAGATTTTACGAGATAATTACACCACGACTACATAAAATGTATACATATGCTTTTAAAGAACATACACTTCCAGAAACATTGGCGGAGTCAACGATTACACTTATACCTAAAAAAGGTAAAGATTTAGAAGATCCGGGTTCTTATAGAGCTATTGCGCTGTTAAATACAGATCAAAAAATATTAGCAAAAACATTATCTAGAAGGCTAAGTAACTATGTCAGTAAATTAATAAATCAGGATCAAACAGGGTTTATACCCAAGAGATACTCAAGCAATAACCTGAGACGTCTGTTTAATATAATGCACTCACATAAAACCGAAGAGCAAGATTTATCAATTATTTCACTGGACGCAGAAAAAGCATTTGATCAAGTGGAATGGGATTATATGGTTAAAGTATTGCAAAAATTTCAAGTGGGAGAGAATTTTATCGCTTGGGTAAAATTATTATATATTAGGCCTACGGCCAGAATATTAACTAATAATATTTTGTCCTCGAAATTTCAGTTATCAAGGGGAAATAGACAGGGGTGTTCATTATCACCTCTGCTATTTGCTCTTGTAATAGAACCGTTAGCGGAAAGTATTAGGATACATCCGAATATTTATGGGTACAATACAAAATATTCAAATAATAAGATATCTTTATATGCAGATGATGTACTACTATATCCATTACAAAATCACAAACTAGTATTCCAAATATATTAAATTTAATCGAGGAATTTTTATCCTTTTCAGGATATAGAATAAATTGGAATAAAAGTGAAATTATGACGATTGAACCTCAAGAATCGACACACCTGTTAAAATTCCCTTTTAAAATCGCTCCAGAAAAATTTAAATATTTGGGAATTGAAATTACTAGAAAATATAAATCTCTATTTAATGCAAACTATATGCACTTACTCAATAAACTAAACACACTGATTAAATTCTGGAAAACACTCCTGATGTCTCTTATAGGCCGAATAAATGTTATAAAAATGATATTTTTACCACTAATTTTATATCTATTCCAGTCAATACTTACCAAAAAAAATTGTTTTTTAATTGGATGCTGATTTTACAAATTTTATATGGGACTATGAATCCCACAGAATCCAAAGAAAACATTTGTGTAAACCTAAGGAATTTGGTTGATTATCACTCCCCAATTTTTAATATTATTATTGGGCCACAAATGTCAAAAATATGATTCACCTGTTGGACAATTCGGCCCAGCAGGTGGATTGGATAGTAATGAAGAGAGAGAGAGGACTGTTCCCCTTTTAACATAGGAGCGATCCTTCTCTCACCAACAAAAATAAAGATTACAATATATAGTAAAAATCCAATTATTCATAGTACAATTAGAATTTGGAAACAAATAAAATTAACGTTAAAATTAAGAAATCTATCACTTATTTCACCTATAATGAATAACCCTTCGTTTAAACCTTCTATGATAGATAGAGCTTTTATAAATTGGGAAAGAGTAGGAATTAAAACGTTTGGAGATATGTATGATAATGGAAGTTATTTAACATTTCACCAATTACAACAAATACAACTTGAATAGTAATCAATATTTCAAATATTTTCTACTACGTGACTATTTGAAAAAGTATACACGAGAATATCAAAATATGTCTCCTGACCTATTAGATGGGATAATGAATATAAAAGCGGAATCAGCTAATTTAATATCATACCTATAGAATTCCATTTTAAATATAGAAATTCCATCATCGGACGGGAGAAGAGAATGGGAACAGGAACTAGCTATAAAAATCTCGAAAGAGAGTTGCGATAAACATCTATTATATGTGCATAAATGTTCGATTAACGTAAGACATACTCTGATTCAATTTAAAATTTTACATAGATTATATTATTCTAAAGCTAAATTAAGTAAATGTTACCCAAATACCTCTGCTAACTGTGATAAATGCCTAGTCCAAGAATCAACTATAGCACATTCTTTTATTTTTTGTATAAAAATTAAAAAATATTGGAATGAAATTGTTAACATTTTCACTAAATTATTTAAAATAAAACTGAAATCGAATGCAGAACTGATTATTTTTGGAACAATAGAAGCAAGTTTGGTGCTGACTGCGTTTCAAATGAGTTTTCTTAGTTATGGCTTAATAACGGCAAAAAAACTGATACTGAAATTTTGGAAAAATGCTCCTACGCCAACAATAAAAATGTGGACTTCTAATATGTCGGAATTGTTACATCTAGAAGATATGAGATTGCTCCTAGCAGGTAAACAAGACCAATTCCAAAAGATTTGGTCTCCATATAACGACTTATTACAAACATAGGGTGCAACAAAATGTTGATAATAAATGGTTTTAGGACCTGGCGAGGGGTGAGTAAAGATAAGAAGTAGGTACATCCCTTTCATATTGTCCTATCTTATTTTCTTTTTTTCTTTTTTTCTTTTCTTCTTTAACTACTTCTTGTGGTTTAGGTTCACATGTGTGTTCCTTTTTTTTGTTGTTTTTGAAAATATTTTTTATTGGAGATAAGTACACAACATCTTAACATCATTACCAGTCTTGCAATTTTAAATTGATAATATTGTCAATTATTATTACATTGTCTCCAAAACCTTTTGCCTTTTTTTGTTTTTTTTAAACTAGATAGAACTAAAAAGATAGATGAAGTAAAGAAAGAAAAGAGAGAGAAGAAAAGAGAGAGAAAGAGAAAAAAAATAAAAAAGAAAACAGAAAACAAAAAGATAGTTAAAGAAGAATGGAAAAATGTATTAAGATAAAAAACTTCGTTCGAGATATATTCGTACATTTCAGAGTATAACATTTCATCCATTCTTTAGCCCGAGTGTTAGTCAGGTTCCTGTGCTGAACCATTCTGACCCTTTAAATAATCAATAAAGGGAGACCATGTTCCAACGAATAATTCCTGTTTATCCAACAGGGAAAATCTGATTCTTTCCACGTTTAAGGTCTCCGTCATTTCTATAATCCACATTTTGATTGTAAGGGTTATAGGGCCTTTCCAAAATTTTAGAATTAATTTTTTCCCCGATATTATACTATAATCAATAAAGTTTCTTTGTGTTGTTGTAAATGTTTGATTTGATTCTAATGTTCCGAGTATTATTACTTTTGGATCCGGGTCCAATTGTGTACTGGTCACTTTAGATATTATACTGAAAATATTTACCCAGAATTGTTTAATTTTTATACAGTTTGCAAACATATGAGATAAGTTAGCTTCTAAATGTTGACATTTATCACATATAGGTGAGATATGTTGAAAGATTTTATGTAATTCTGTTTTTGAATAATGTAACCTATGTATTACTTTAAATTGTATTAAAGAATGTCTGGCATTTAATGAACATTGATGTATGTGTTGTAAACTTTCTTCCCAAGTATCTTTCGTTACTATTTGATTTAATTATTTTTCCCATGTTTGTCTGTGTAAGTCCGTCGATGGAATGTCACTGTCTAATAAAATATTATATATATAAGATATTAATTTTTCTGTATTAAGATGTTTATTCCAACATTCATCAAGAATATCTGAATTTCTAATTCGAAAATTTTGTGTATTCGATTTTACATAATCTCTGAGTTGAAGATATCTGAAAAGATCATTTCCTCGAAGTCCATAAGTCTGTTGCAACTCCTGAAATGTAAGAAAAGTGCCTTCCATGTAAAGTTGTCCCATATTTTTAATTCCATAATTCTTCCATTGTGTAAAACCCCTGTCCAACCATGAGGGCTTAAACAAAGGGTTATTCACAATTGGAAGAAAAAGTGATAAATTATCTAATTTTAATGTCTTTTTTAATTGTTTCCAAATTCGTATCGCACTAAATATTATAGGGTTTTCCATATACATGTTTTTGTTTAATTTAGACGTAGCAAATAATATCGAGCCGATATCAAAAGGTAAACAATCTTCCTTTTCCATTTTTAACCAATCTGGTTGTTGATCTATTTCTTCCAACCAGAAATTCATATTTTTAATATTAACTGCCCAAAAATAAAACAGAAAGTTTGGTAAAACCAAGCCTCCATTTATTATTGATTTACACAAATGTCTTTTGTTTATCCTATGATTCTTATAATCCCAGATAAAATCATTAACAATGGAATCCAATTTTTTTTTTAAGTTTTTTGACAAATATATCGGAATTGTCTGAAAAAGGTATAATGCTTGCGGTAAAAAAATCATTTTTATGGCATTAATTTTGCCAACTATTGAGATAGGAAGTGTTTTCCAATATTGAATATTCTTAAGTAGTTTGTTCAGTAATGGGGGGAAATTTGCTTTAAATAATGATGTATATATCTTAGTTACGTAAATGCCTAGGTATTTGAATTTTTCGTTTACTATTTTAAATGGAAATTGTTGTATTATATGTTTGTTGTGTTCCCTTATTGGCATAATTTCACTTTTATTCCAATTTATTCTGTATCCTGAGAGTGAACCAAATTGGGTTATTAGCTTTAATATGTTTGGAATACAAATTTCTGGTTTTGTAATGTAAATTAGTACATCATCTGCGTATAGAGAAATTGTATTCACTGTATCCTTTGTGTTATACCCATGTATTTCCGGATGACCCCTAACTCTTTCTGCGAGTGGCTCAATAGCAAGCGCAAATAATAATGGAGATAACGGGCATCCTTGTCTACAACCTCTAGATAGGCTGAATTTAGATGACAACCTTTGGTTTGTTGATATTCTAGTCGTAGGGTTTTTATATAACAGTTTTATCCATGTGCAGAATTTCTCCCCTAGCTGCATTTTTCCCATCACCGAAAATAAATAGGACCATTCAACCTGATCAAAAGCTTTTTCAGCGTCAAGTGAGATTATTGCTAGATCTTCATTAATAATTCTCTTAGAATATATAATATTAAATAATCTTCTTAGAATATAATATGAGTACCGTTTCTGAATAAAGCCTGTTTGGTCAGGGTGTATTAATTTATTCATCACTGTACTTAATCTATGCGCTAGTATTTTAGTTAATATTTTCTGATCTGTATTTAAAAGTGCAATTGCTCTATATGATCCCGGATCTTCCGGATCTTTATCAACTTTAGGAATAAGTGTTATTATAGATTCATTTAAAGTATCTGGAAGTTTCTGTTGAGTATAGATATGCTCATACAACCTTTGTAAACGTGGGGAGAGCAAGTCATAATTTTCTTTATAGAATTCAGAGCCTAAACCATCTGGTCCTACTGCTTTACCATTTTTTAAAGAACCAATAGACTCTTCAATATCCTTTATCGTAATCTCCCCTTCTAATAATTCTCTATCGTTTGAGTCCAAACCTTTTAAATTACATTTTAGTAAAAAATCTGCTATTCCTTCTGGTTGTACTACAGTTTTAGTTGAATAAAGATTATGATAGTATTGGAAAAATCTCTCGTTTATATCCTTGGGCATTTTTAATAAATCTCCTGTATCTGTTCTAATTTTATGAATTATTTTTTTCCCCTTCTTTTTTCGTAAATGACGTGCTAATAATTTTTGTGGTTTGTCTCCAAACTCGAAATGTAATTGTTTGGTTTTTGATAAAGTTTTATTACTTGTTCTGAATACATTTTGTTTAATTTATATTTCAATACAGCAATTTAATTATGTTTTAATATAGATGGCATTCTCGCATTATCTATATCTAATTGCTTGATTTCCCTTTCCAATGTTTGTTGTTTAATCCTGTTCTCTTTATTATAAAATACTTGGGCAGAAATTAATGCACCTCGAACAAACGCTTTAAACGTTTCCCACATAAGAGAAGTAGGTGTGTCAGGGTTGTCATTTACCTCAAAAAATATTTGAATCTGTTTAATAAGATATTCCTGGCATGATCTTTCGATCAAAATTTGTGGGTTAAATCTCCAATATGTTTGTTTCTCGGACATTCCATTTAATTTAATCATGAATGTTACAGGTGCGGAATCTGAGATTATAATATTATGGTATTTTGAGTTGTAAGTAAATGGGATAAACGTGGAGTCAACTAAAAAATAATCTATTCTTGAGTATGTTTTATATACTGGTGAGTAAAATTAATATTCCCGTCCAGTTGGATTTTCAATTCTCCAGACATCCTTAATATTAGTGGTATTAATAAATGAATTTAAAAATACACTTGATTGAGAATTTACTTTTTTTTGCCTTGATGATCTATCTAATATGAATCTAATGTGCAATTGAAGTCTCCTCCAATTATTAATTTATATTGTGTAAATTCAGGAATTATATTAAATGTTTTATTAAAATACATAGGGTTATCAAAATTAGGCCCATATACATTAAGAAGAATCACTTTTTCTCCATTTAACTCTCCAACTAATATAATATATCTACCATCAATATCCGCTATTGTTGATAAATGCGTAAAAGGTATTCCTTTACGAATTAATATTGCAACTCCTCTGGACTTATGGGAAAAAGAGGAATGATATGATTCAGCGATCCACTTAGCTTTAAGTCTATGTTGAGATTCCTTTTTAAGGTGTGTTTCTTGAAGGATTATTATATCTGTTTTGATTGAATTTAGATGTGCCAAAACTTTACCTCTCTTAATTGGTTCATTGATCCCCTTAACATTCCAACTACAAAATGTTATTCCCTCACCCCCTCTTGTCATATTAACAGTAGGAATTAAAACGTTTGGAGATATGTATGATAATGGAAGTTTTTTAACATTTCACCAATTACAACTTAAATACAACTTGAATAGTAATCAATATTTCAAATATTTTCAACTACGTGACTATTTGAAAAAGTATACACGAGAATATCAAAATATCTCCTGACCTATTAGATTGGATAATGAATATAAAAGTGGAATCAGCTAATTTAATATCATACCTATAGAATTCCATTTTAAATATAGAAATTCCATTATCGGACGGGATTAGAAGAGAATGGGAACAGGAACCAGCAATAAAAATCTCGAAAGAGAGTTGGGATAAACATCTATTATATGTGCATAAATGTTCGATTAACGTAAGACATACTCTGATTCAATTTAAAATTTTACATAGATTATATTATTCTAAAGCTAAATTAAGTAAATTTTACCCAAATACCTCTGCTAACTGTGATAAATGCCTAGTCCAAGAATCAACTATAGCACATTCTTTTATTTTTTGTATAAAAATTCAAAAATATTGGAATGAAATTTTTGACATTTTCACTAATTTATTTAAAATAAAACTGAAACCGAATGCAGAACTGATTATTTTGGAACAATAGAAGCAAGTTTGGAGCTGACTACGTATCAAAGGAGTTTTCTTAGTTATGGCTTAATAACGGCAAAAAAACTGATATTGAAATTTTGGAAAAATGCTCCTACGCCAACAATAAAAATATGCACTTCTAATATGTCGGAATTGTTACATCTAGAAGATATGAGATTCCTCCTAGCGGATAAACAAGACCAATTCCAAAAGATTTGGTCTCCATATATCGACTTATTACAAACATAGGGTGCAACAAAATGTTGATAATAATTGGTTTTAGGACCTGGCGAGGGGTGAGTAAAGATAAGAAGTAGGTACATCCCTTTCATATTGTCCTATCTTATTTTCTTTTTTTTCTTTTTTTCTTTTCTTCTTTAACTACTTCTTGTGGTTTAGGTTCACATGTGTGTTCCTGGACTACTTTTTCATTCACTCATTGACTGTCTTTGCTAGCTCTTTCTATCCTTTTTTTCTATTAAAGTTGCAAAACAGAAGTGGTACAAGAACTGTATAAATTTACGTTATTGCACATTACTGTAATGTAAAATACTTCTAATAAAAAAAAAAATTAAAAAAAATTAAAAAAAATAAAAAAACTCTTTGACGAACTCTCAATCGAACGCGAACTCGATCTCGAACTCGAACTGGAATTCGAACTCGAATTCGAACTCTCTCTCGAACTCGAACTTGATCTCTAACTCGAACTATCTCGAAGTCGAAATCTATTTCGAACTCGAACTCGAACTCGAACGCGAACTCTATCTAGATTTCGAGGTTGAGTTCGACTTGCGGGCGGAGCATCAAGGCAAATTCCTTGTTTGTGAATACTTGGCCAATAAACTTATTCATTCATTCAACTCGAACTCTATCTCGAATTCTAATTCGAACTCGAAATCTATCTCGAAATCTCTCTCGAAATAAAACTTGAACTCGAACTCTATCTCTGGCTAAAACTCGAATTCGAACTCTAAATATCTCGACCTCAAACTCTATCTCGAACTCGAAATCTAACGAACTCGAACTCCTACTGGAACTCGAACTCTATCTCGAACTCGAACTCTATCTCGAACTCGATCTCGAACTCGAGTTCGACTTGCGGGCGGAGCACCAAGGCCAATTCCTTGTATGTGAATACATGCCCAATAAACGTATTCATTCTTTCATTCATGCGTTCAGTCAACTCGACCTCGAACTATCTCTAGAACTCAAACTCAAAATCTATCTTGAACTCGAACTCTATCTCCAGCTAAAACTCGAATCCGAACTCGAACTATCTCGACCTCGAACTTTATCTCGAAGTCCAAATCTATCTCGAACTCGAACTCGAATTCGATCTAGAACTCGATTTGGATTTCGACTTACGGGCAGAGCACCAAGGCAAATTCCTTGTATGTGAATACTTTGCCAATAAACATTCATTCATTCATTCATTTATTTAGCTCGAACTCGAGCTCAAACTTGAACTCGAACTCTATCACGAACTCTATCTCGAACTCGAACTCTATCTCCATCTCGAACTCGAACTCGCACTCTATCTCGAACTCGTTCTCAAACTCGAGTTCGAGTTCGACTTGCGGGCGGAGCACCAAGGCAAATTCCTTCTATGTGAATACATTGCCAATAAACTTATTCATTCATTCATTCATTCATTCATTCATTCATTCATTCAATCATTCATTCATTCATTCCGTCAACTCGAACTCGAACTCGAACTCTATCTCGAACTCTCTGTCGAACTAAAACTCGGACTCGAACTCGTACTCTATCTCGAATTCGAACTCGAACTATCTCGAACTCGAACTCTATCTCGAACTCGAACTCTATCTCGAACTCTATCTCGAACTCTCTCGAACTCAAACTCTCTCTCGAAGTCAAACTCTCTCTCGAACTCAAACTCTATCTCGAACTCTATCTCGAACTATCTCGAACGCGAACTCGATCTCGAACTCGAACTCGAACTATCTTGAACTCGAACTCGAACTCTATCTTGAACTCGAAGTCTATCTCGAACTGGAACTCGAAATCGATCTCAAACTCGAGTTGGAGTGCGAGTTAGGGGCGGAGCACCAAGGCAAATTCCTTGTATGTGAATACTTGGCCAATAAACGTATTCATTCATTCATTCATTCATTTAACTCGAACTCTATCTCGAACTCCAACTCCAACTCCAACTCCAACTCCAACTTGAACTCTAACTCGAACTCTCTCTCGAACTCTCTCTCGAACTCTATCTCGAATTCTCTCTCTAACTAAAACTCGAACTCGTACTATATCTCGAACTATCTCGAACTATCTCAAACGCGAACTCGATCTCAAACTCGATCTCGATCTCGAACTCGAACTTTATCTTGAACTCGAACTCAAAATCTATCTTGAACTCGAACTCTATCTCTAGCTAAAACTCGAATTCGAACTCGAACTATCTCGACCTCGAACTTTATCTCGAACTCGAAATCTATCTCGAACTCAAACTAGAATTCGAACTCGAACTCGAGTTGGATTTCGTCTTATCGGCGGAGCACCAAGGCAAACTCCTTGTTTGTGAATACTTGGCCAATAAACATACATTCATTCATTCATTCAACTCGTACTCTATCTCGAACTCGAATTCTTATCTCGAACTCGAACTCTCTCGAACTCGAACTCTATCTCGAACTATCTCGAACGCGAACTCGAACTCTATATTGAACTCGAACTCTATCTCGAACTCTCTCTCTAGCTAAAACTCGAACTCGAACTCCTACTCTATCTCGAACTCGACATCTATCTCGAGCTCGAACTATCTCGAACTCTCTCGAACTCGAACTCCATCTCGAACGAACTCGAGCGTGAACGAACTCGAACTCGAATTTTATCTCGAACTCGAACTCGAATTCGAACACGAACTCTATCTCGATCTCTCTCTCTCTAAC
Source organism: Malacoraja senta (assembly GCA_038087875.1). Lineage (NCBI taxonomy): Eukaryota > Metazoa > Chordata > Chondrichthyes > Rajiformes > Rajidae > Malacoraja > Malacoraja senta. The sequence continues at coordinate 53,995 of JAXLNO010002333.1, forward strand.
CAAAACTCGAACTCGAACGTACTCTATCTCGAACTCGAACTCAAAGGAATTGAACTTGAACTCGAACTCTATCTTGAACTCGAACATGAACTCGAACTCTATCTCTAATTCTATCACGAACTTAATCTCGAACTCGAACTCTATCTCGAAATCGAACTCGAACTCTATCTCTAATTCTATCACGGACTCAATCTCGAACTCGAACTCTATCTCGAACTCGAACTCGAACTCTATCTCTATCGACTTGCGGGCGGAGCACCAAGATAAACTCCTTGTATGTGAATACATGGCCAATAAACTTATGCATTCATACATTCATTCAGTTAACTCGAACTGAAAATCTCTCTTGAACTCGAACTCTCTCTCGAACTCGAGCTCGAACTACATCTCGAACTCGAACGCGAACTCGAACACCAACTACAAATCGAACTTGAACTCGAACTCTTTCTCGAATTTTATCACGAATTCTATATCTATCTAGAACTCCTTCGCGAACTCGAATACGAACTCGAACGAACTCTATCTCGAACTCGAACTATCTAGAACTCGAACGCGAACTCGAACTCTATCTCGAACTCGAACTATCGCGAACTTTATCTCGAACTCGAAATATATCTCGAACTCTCTCTAGAACTCGCTCTAGAACTCGATCTCGAACTCGAATTCGAATTCGAACTAACACTATCTCGAACTCTCTCCCAAACTCGAACTTGAACTCGATCTCGAAATCCAACTCCAACTCGAACTTGAAATCGAACTCTAACACGAACTCTATCACGAACTCCATCTCGAACTCGAAAACTATCTATCTCGAACTCGAAATCGCACTCGAACTCGAATTCGATCTCGAACTCCAGTTGGAGTTCAAGTTACGGGCGGAGCACCAAGGCAAATTCCTTGTGTGTGAATACTTGGCCAATAAACTTATTCATTCATTCATTCATTCATTCATTCATTCATTCATTTAACTCGAACTCGAGCTCGAACTTGAACTCGAACTCGAACTATCTCGAACTCGAGCTCTATCTCGAACTCCAACTCCAACTCCAACTCCAACTTGGATTTACGAAGGGGAAATCATGCTTGATTAATCTTCTGGGATTTTTTGAAGATGTAACTCGGTAAATGGACAAGGGAGAGCCCGTGGATGTAGTGTACCTGGACTTTCAGAAACCATTTGATAAGGTCCCACATAGGAGATCAGTGGGCAAAGTTAGGGCACATGGTATTGGGTGTAGAGTGCTGACATGGATAGATAAGTGGTTGGCAGACAGGAAACAAAGAGTAAGGATTAACGGGTCCCTTTCAGAATGGCAGGCAGTGACTAGTGGGGTACCGCAAGGCTCGGTGCTGCGACCTCAGCTATTTACAATTTACATCAATGATTTGGATGAAGGGATTCAAAGTAACATTAGCAAATTTGCAGATAATACAAAGCTGGGTGGCAGTGTGAACTGTGAGGTGGATGCTATGGTAATGCATGGTGACTTGGACAGGTTGGGGAGTGGGCAGATGCATGGCAGATGAAGTTTAATGCGGATAAATGTGAGGTTATCCACTTTGGTAGCAAAAACAGGAAGGCAGATTACTAACTAAATGGCGTCAAGTTGGGAAAAGGGGAAGTACAACGGGATCTGGGGGTCCTTGTACACCAGTCTATCAAAGTAAACATGCAGGTACAGCAGGCAATGAAGAAAGCAAATGGCATGTTGGTCTTTATAACAAGAGGAATCGAATATAGGAGCAAAGAGGTCCTTCTCCAGTAGTACAGAGCCCTAGTGAGACCACACCTGGAGTATTGTGTGCAGTTTTGGTCCGCTAATTTGAGGAAGGACATTCTTGCTATTGAGGGAGTGCAGCGTAGGTTTACAAGGTTAAATCCCGGGATGGCTGGACTGTCAAATGCTCAGAGAATGGAGCAGCTGGGCTTGGACACTTTGGAGTTTAGAAGGATGAGAGGCGATCTCATTGAAACATATACGATTGTTAAGGGCTTGGACACACTAGAGGCAGGACACATGTTCCCGATGTTAGGGAAGTCCAGAACCAGGGACCACAGTTTAAGAATAAGGAGTAAGCCATTTAGAACGGAGACGAGAAAACGCTTTTTTCGCCGAGAGTGGTGAGTCCGTGGAATTCTCTGCCTCAGAGGGCGGTGGAGGCAGGTTCTCTGGACGCTTTCAAGAGAGAGCTAGATAGGGCTCTTAAAAATAGCGGAGTCAGGGGATATTGGGAGAAGGCAGGAACGGGGTACTGTTTGGGGAAGATCAGCCATGATCACATTGATTGGCGGTGCTGGATCGAAGGGGCAAATGGCCTACTCCTGCACCTATTGTCTATTGTCTATTGTCTATTGTCTATTGAACTCGAACTCGAACTCGAACTCTATCACGAATATCTCGAACTCGAACTCTATCTCTATCTCGAACTCGATCTCGAACTCGAGCTCGACTTGCGGGCGGAGCATCAAGGCAAATTACTTTTATGTGAATACATGGCCAATAAACTTATTCATTCATTTATTCATGCATTCAGTCAACTCGAACTCGAACTCTCTCTCGAACGCGAACTCGATATCAAACTCGATCTCGATCTCGAACTTTATCTTGAACTCGAACTCGAACTCTATATTGAATTCGAACTTTATCTCTAGCTAAAACTCGAATTCGAGCTCGAACTATCTCGACCTCGAACTTTATCTCGAAATCGAAATCTATCTCGAACTCGAACTCGAATTCGATCTCGAACTCGAGTTGGATTTCGACTTACGGGTGGAGCACCAAGGTAAACCCCTTGTACGTGAAAACTTGGCCAATAAACATTCATTCATTCATTCATGTATTCCATCAACTCGAACTCAAACTCTATCTCGAACTCGATCTCGATCTCGAACTCGAACTCGCACTCGAACGTACTATATCTCGAACACGATCTTGAACTCGAGTTCGAGTTCGACTACGACTTGCGGGCGGAGCACCAAGGCAAATTCCTTTTTGAGGCAGCGACTCCGGTGAATCCCAACAATGGTGGGGAGGTCAGAGCCGGCGATGGACTGGGTAGTTGTCGAAGTTCAAGAGAATCCTCTTTGACACACCGAATCTCCGTAATCTTCTCAGGAAGTAGAGGCGTTGCTGTGCTTTATTTATAATTGCATCAGTGTGCTGGGTCCAGGAAAGATCTTCGGAAATATGCACGCCAGGAATTTGAAAATGTTCACTCTCTCCACCGTTGATATAAACGGGATTGTGGAACCTCATTCTTCCTCTTCCAAAGTCCACAATCAGTTCATTGGTTTTACTGATATTGAGAGCCAGGTTATTGTGCTGGCACCATTTGGTCAATCGGTCGATCTCACTTCTTTCACACTCATCACCATCTGTAATTCGTCCAACAATGGTGGTGTTGTCGATGAGCTTGAAGATGGAGTTTGCACTGTGTCCGGCTACACAGTCATGAGTATGGAGTGAGTGGAGCAGGGGGCTGAGTACGCAGCCTTGAGGTGCTCCTGTATTGATTGTTAATGAGGATGATGTATTTCTACCTTCTTCTTGCGAGTGAAGCTTAAACCTTTGAAGCAACAAACACCCACATCGAGGTAAGTGGGTGCTTGTTGGAAATCCAAGCGCCTGTTGTTAACGAAGACAGCTAGCTCTCGCTAAGCTTCATTGTTGTGTAGATGGAATGCTGTTTACACTGTTTTGCCTTCGCTCAGCTTTAGATGCCACTGTCGTAGGCATACTGCAAAAGTCCCCATGTCTTGACTCAAGGAGCTTTCGATTGTCTGCCACTAGTTGTGTCTCATCAGGATGGCTAGATCGTCAGCATACCTATATTTTTCCAGCGATGGTCTCTGGGAGGTAATGGATGTACACGGTGAAAAGCTGCGGAGCCAAGACAGATCCCTGTGGGACGTCATTCTTCAGTCTACATAAGGGCCTGTCCCACGGGCATGCGACTCCATGCGGCAAGCGTGATCTAACCGCAAGCGGGGGCCGCGCGGAGGTCGAGTGATTCCCGTACAGGGCCGGTCCCACCAGTATGCGGCTGCATGCGGCTGCATGCGGCAACCGCTACCAAATCGTTGCCGCATGGAATTTTTGAACAGTGTCAGTTTTACGGAGCCCCGCGCGATGTAGGGACCAGCTCCGCACAACTGCATGCGGCTCCCGTGATCGAAGTGGGACCGGCCCCGCGACCTCCGCGCGGCACCCGCACGGCCCCCCTCTTGCGGTTAGGTCGCGCTTGCCGCATGGAGTCGCATGCCCGTGGGACAGGCCCTTTAGCCTACTCTGCTGTCCATCACTGGTCTTAAGCACAAAGCTGCGGTTAAATATCAGCTCCATGATGTAGCGTACCATGCGCCTGTCTGGCAGCACCCAAAGTAGCTTTGCAGTTAGTCCCCGGTGCCACACGGTGTCATAGGCAGCTGTCAGATCCACAAGAACAACCCCTGCCTTCTCATTTGCCTCAAAACAGTCCTCGATGTCTTGGGTGAGGAGGGTTACCTGGTCCGCAGTGGATCGACCTTGGCGGAAACCAGCCTGCTCGTGGGGTAGTTGAGGGTCTATGATGGTCACCGTGTCACTGGGCATTTGTCGGGTTTGGACGTAACTCTGCTGGTCAGGCGGTTGACAGTGTGCCATGCTTTACCGTGTTGGTGTTGGTGAAATCGATCGATTCAACCTTCTCAATGCAGCGTTCTTATCGTTTCTCATCCAAGCGTGTGAGCAATGTAGTGGCAGTGGTTTCAGAATCCTCTTTGGTGCCAGCAGCCGTATGATCTTCGTATAGCTGTTGACACTCATCATCCCAACATGGAATGTAATCCCTCTGGTATCCACGGGGGGTGGTTTTCTTGCCCGCACTGATAAGCATGTTGCAGTAGGCTTGGTTGGAAGAGTCCAGGTTGGTACTGTCTGGGGGAGGAAGGCCCGAGGAGGCTGCGTTTGTAAGTTGTTGGAACTTGTCCCAGTCGGCCTTGCGGAAGTTCCACCGCTTGATGTTGGAGCAACCAGTGGTGTTGTGGTGATGAGTGATGGTCGGTGCTGTGACCCTGGGAACCTCTCCAGAACCCGGCGCGTTGGTAACTGATGGTTCTTTGTTTTACTGGCAAAGGCAAGGTCTGGGTTTGTACCAGTGTTCCAGCGGGCTGAATGGAAGCTGTTTGGCTCCTTTGGATCATACAGAAGCGTGAGGTCATTGGCAGATGCCCAATCTATGAGGCTGTTTCCATCACTATTCCATCTTGAGTAGCCCCGTTCAGTGTGGAGGCAGTTGACCACCTGAGTATACACAGGGTGGGGTGAACACTGGTATGCATGTTGTAGCCAGACGCACTGGGGGTGGCTTGTACACATTGATGATGGTGACGTCCTGGACCTTCACTGCAAGCCATTCCAGATCTGAGTCTTCTTCAGACTGCCCTTCTATAGCCCAATCCGTGTCATCTCTGATGAAAGTGGCCAGACCATATATACTACTTGGTGTGAAAGTAGCTAGTGTGAATTCAGGTATTGTTTATTTCTCCACGGTTTCGCAGTGTGTCTCCTGCAGGAGTATGACATTCGCTTAATGGATATCTTAGTATTTCTACCAATTCAAACAGACTGGTCTGTGGATGAGGAAGTCGAGGATCCAATTGCAGAGGGATGTGCACAGACCAAGTTCCATGAGTTTGGTAACCAGCTTTGTTTTTAATCCAAAATAATAATTATGTAATGGCTCGCAGAAGGCCGGCTTGGCCAGGCCAAGGAGCAACCCAACCAGGACAACTTCGGCCACGCCCACTCCCTAGTTCCCGTAACCGCTCCTCCCCCTTTGGACCCTAGGTGAAGTGGCGGTGCTCCTTGCCCTCTGGACCCTGGCTCCAAATGACGCTCTACTGGTACCTTGGTAACCAGTTTTTTTTTAATTTAATCAAAAACATGTATTCAAATATTAAAACAATATATACAGTACAGTAAAAAACAAAACAGAACCCACCACCATAATACACTACGAACAAATATACAAAAATAAACTACTATACAATGATGTTACAATCCTTGTCACTGATGCATTCAAACACCCGCGGTGCCCAGCAGTCCCGGAAATCCCCCGGGGTGTCAGTGGAAAGCACGTAGTCCCTTGCTAACACCACCCGGGCACGTATGTAACCCCGGAAAAGGGGCAGGCAGCTGGCTCAGGGAGAGCCCTCTTCCGCCTGGCGTCGTGACTTGCGGATGGCCAGCATGGCCAAGCCCAGGAGCAACCCAAGTAGGGCATATTCAGCACTATCCTCTCCCTATGCACAGGGTGTCCAAAGATGAGGATGGTGGGTGAGAAATGTAGCAGGAAGGCAAGGAGCAGCCCCTTTAGATAATAGAACAGGGGCTGCAACCTCACACACTCCATATACACTTGGCACTTGGTAACCAGTTTTGAGGGGAAGCTGGCTGTTAAGTATAGTGCTGCTGTCTACGAGGAACAGCCTGACGTATGTTTTAGTTATTCTCCAAGTGGTCCAGTGCAGGATGGAGTGCCAGCGTGATCACATTCTCCGTTGATCTTTTGTTGCTATCGGCAAATTATACTGCGTTCAGGTTGTTATAGAGGTAGGAGTTGATGTGCGCCCTCACCGTGCTCTGAAAGCACTTGATCACCACAGACGTTAGTGGCACCGGTCGGTAGTCATTGAGGCACGTTACCTTACCAATATTGCCACCGGTATTATTTGTGCTCTTTTATTGTAGATGGGAACCTGAAACTTCAGCAAACCTCAGGAGGGGAATAGCGGACTGAAGAGGGTGAGTTTATGTAGGTACGCGAGAGATAGGTGTTTGATTCCGTGCAGACAGGCGGTGCCAGTGGTATCAGCCCACGCCATCTGTAAAGAGAGGGTGGAGCAGGTTCACTCTCGCCTGGTTAAGTGCTGTAAAAGTAGACATATAGGTTTATCCTCCCCGGTCACTATAAGCCACTGCGTATTGCCCTTCACGGCGGAAATAACTTCCCCCTTGCGTGGGGGCCCCCGCCGGGGACTGAACCCCACACCTTCCGGGCATCTTCCTGATGTTTTTTCATCGGTGTGGTGTCATCTGGCTCGACTGCAACAGGCAGATGTCGGCTCATGGGTGTCCCCCGAGTCACAGGCCGTTGGTTCAAGTTGTTTACTGCTTGCTGTAACACAAGGCCCCACACAAGGGAAGTTAGTCTACGTATCTGCTCTTATAGACCATTCATTCGCTTCACCAGCCCTGCTGCTTGTGGGTAATACTGGATGTGGAGGGTCCACTGCACCCCATTATCAGCTGCCCACTGATGTACTTTGTTACCGGTAAAGTGGGACCTATAGTCAGATTGAATCTCCCATAGGGGACCATAGACGGCCATTAGCAGGCACAGTCCATGTATCTCCCAGCCCTGGGAATGCTACTGTGTCATCCATACACCCATACCGTCTGCAACTGCCCACGAGTCGGTGTACAGGCGGACTGGAGTAATGTCATCAGACAAAGGGTGGGCGGCCGCTTGGCAGACGGCCTTACCTGCAACCCAACGACTAGCCATCATTAAACCATACCTGTTGTTATTCGTCAGGGGGAGATCAGAAAATGGACCCACCCCCGCCCCAGGAATGGGGAGGCAGGAGGTGGCTCTTGTACTGGGTGACCTCCTGAGGGGAGGATCTTGACCTCTGTAAAGAGTGTATAACGAGGCATCGTTACTTTACTATTTTTATTCATACTGGAGCATTACACATTGCACTAGCTGTACGTGGTCTGTCACAGGAACTAGAGAGCGATCTGTGGGTGGGGAGGTTGTACATATACTTGTGATATGGGGAGTGGTTAGTAGGTATGAGGTCACTATGTTAAAGGCACATGCATATCTCATCTACATCTTTCCTCTTCGAAACGGCAGGCAAATACAATGGTGACATGGCGACGACGGCTCATGCGCTAGGATAGTTAAACAAAATCGCCATAGCTGTCAGGCGGTTTGACAAGACGTCCCGCCCGGGTTCGCGTCTCGCCATCCACCCTTCCTGCAGGAGGAAGAGGCACCGGCGGGGACAGACGAACCTGAAAGGGAGAAACGGGAGGAGACGGAGGTGACCGCGGCACCGAACCCGGAGGGGATGCGAGATCGGGACCGGGAAGAGCGCGGGCAGGCGAGCGAGGACTAGTCGGAGTGGGGTGGAACGGAAGGGGCTGAGGAGGAGCAGAACGTTGCATGTCAGGAAGGACGGGCAGAGCAACGCCCTGACGCGAAACAGGCAGTGGGGGAGCAAACGGATCCGCGGCAGGAGGACGCGGCTCGTTGACTAGCCGAAGGTGCTGGCGGGACCGTCGGTAAATGGCTCCAGCGTGGTCGACGAGATAGGACCTGGGCGACCCCGCAGAGCCGACGACGGTAGCGAGCTTGGAGTAACCGGGAGCGGTCTGCATACGGACAACTTGACCGGGGAAGAGGCGCGGCAGCGGGTGGCAGGACCTGTCATGGGAACGCTGTTGGACGTCGTGCCTGAAGGCAATGCGTTTCTGAACCGCCGCAGGTGGGAGGATGGAGGGTATGAGGGAGCGCTGGGCCACAGGGAGCGGGAGTCTGGTAGCGCGAGACATGAGCCGCTGAGCAGGTGAATCCATGGCAGAGTCGCGGGAAATGTTCCGAAGGTTGAGGAGGGCCAGATGGAAGTCGGAGTTAATGCCACCACACTGTTCCAACAGGTGCTTCGCGCTGCGGACTGCGCGCTCGGCCAAACCGTTGCTTTGCGGGTACTCCGGGCTGCTGGTGAAATGGCGGAAGTTCCATCTGGAAGCGAACGCTTTAAACTCGGAGCTCGTGAACTGGCTGCCATTGTCCGACTGCAGGCTTGCCGGGGGGCCAAAAGTGCCAAAATGAGGGTACAACCTATCGATGACGGCCGAAGAGGTTATGGAATGCAGCCGGTCGACCACAAACCAGCTGGAGTAGGAGTCAACGAGAACCAGGAAATGTTTGCCCCGCTACTCGAAAATGTCAGCGGCAAGCGCCATCCAGGGCAGTTCGGGCGCGGGCTGCTGCAGAAGCGGCTGACGCTGCTGGTGGGGGGCGAGGCTGTTGCAGGTGGAACACGAGGAGACCCTCTCCCGGATGTATTTGGCCATATCCGGCCAATAGAACTGGCTCCTGGCGAGAGACACGGTGGCTTCGGCCCCAGGATGACCGCGGTGAGCGACTTGAAAATAGTGGTCGTGCAGCGCCGCGGGCATGACCACCTTGTGACCCTTCACCACCACGCCGTCGTGCAGTACGAGCTCGTCCCGGACCAGGAAGTAGGGCACGGCACCAGCCGGCAGTGCCGAACGACGGTCAGGCCAGCCCTGCCGGATGACGGCAGACAGCTGTTGCAGGGCAGGGTCATTGGTAGTGTGTTCAACCAGGGACTTCATCTGCTGTGAGGGGACGATGTTCAATCGTAGCACCAATAGCTCAGACATTTCATATTGGTGGCGAGCGGTGGACGTCAGCGGGGCGCGAGACAACGTGTCGGCCACGAACATGTCCTTGCCCTTAACACAGCATCATGCGCTGCAGGCGTGATGAGACCACATGGATCGACTTGTTGAGGATGGTGACAAGTGGCTGATGGTCAGTTTCAACGGTGAAAGTGTTGCCCACGATGTAGTCCCGGAATTTGGAGCAGGCAAACACCACGGCCAGTAGCTCCTTCTCAATCTGCGCGTAGTGCTGTTCGGTGGCGGTCATGGTGCGAGACGCGAAGGAGACAGGCAGCTGCAGGCCGTCATGGACCTGGAGACAGGCGGCACCGAGTCCGAACTGAGAGGCGTCGCAGGTGAGGACAATGGGACGCTGCAGGTCAAAGAACTTGAGCGTGGGGGTGCTGATCAGCTTAGACTTAAGAATGTCGAATGCCTTCTGATGGTTGGGTAACCAAAGCCAGGACGTGTCCTTTTTGATCAGATCCCTCAGGGGAGCGCTGAGCTCGCTGAGGTCGGGGATGAACTTCCCCAGGTAGTTTACCAAGCCTAGGAAGCGTTGCAGGCCTGCCACATTGGTAGGAGGGGGCATCCCTGAGATGGCAGCCGTTTTCTGCGGGTCTGGCTTTAACCCCTCAGCGGTGAATACATGTCCAACATAGGTGACCTCCGAGACGCGGAATCGGCACTTCTTGGGGTTCAATTTCAAGTTGATTTGCCGGGCCCGGTCCAGGACCTGGCGGAGGTTGACATCGTGTTCGGCAACGTCCTTACCGTAAACGAGGATGTCGTCAACAATTATGGCGCAAGGTAGACCTAAAAACAACTGCTCCATTGTCCGCTGAAATACCTCGCTGGCAGAGTTGATGCCGAATGGCATTCGGAGGAACCGAAACCTTCCGTAGGGGGTGGCGAAAGTTGTCAAAATGGACGACCGCTCGTCCAGTGGTATCTGCCAGAAGGAGCTTTTGGCATCGAGGACAGAAAAAACCGTTGCTGGACCAACCTGTGCAGCGACTTCTTCCACCGTTCTCATAGGGAAGTGAGGGCGTCTAATGGCCAGGTTGAGGTCTTTGGGGTTGATGCAGATGCGTATCTCGCTCATGTCCTTTTTAGCAGCAACAACCATGGAAGAGACCCAGCTGGTGGGCTCGACGACCGCCTTTAGGATGCCCATTTGTACCATACTGTGTAGGGTCGCCTCCACTCTGTCCCTCATGCCGAAGGAGACACGGTGAGGAGCATGGACCACAGGAACGATCTTATGGTCCACTACAATCTTGTAGCTGCAGGGTAGTTTGCCTAGCTTATCATCAAAGCGGTCGGGATAATCGGCCAGCGGGTCCATAAGAGTCTGCACCTGGTGGATGTCACGGTGGAAGTACACCAGTCCCATTTCCTGGCATGCCTGGATCCCCAGCAGGGGAATGCATTTTTGATTGAGGAGATAGAAGGTGAGGGGCCGAGAGGTCTCTAGTATCTTACAGCGTAGCGTGGCCTTGCCCACAGGAGTAAGAATCTCCCCACCGTAGGCATGCAAGGTTGAGCTCTGGGAAAATATCTGCTCATTAGTTCTTATCTGGTTGAAAAGAGATGTTGACATTACGTTGGCCACAGCCCCCGTGTCGATCTTAGCAGTGAAGGTCGAGTTGTTCACAGTGACTAGCACAGAAGGGTCCGTTATCATAGCAGGTGCGTCCAACACGGTAAACAAGTTGGTCTCCCCCTGAGAGGAGTCAGATGCAGAAACAGACTGTTCATCGAAATAGCACTGGGAGCTGAGCTCACTGTCAGCTTGTAGAAGGTTGTTTAAATTTCCCCTTCGAGCAGCGACAGGCTTCCCACGGGAACGACAAGCCGCAGCAAAATGGTTCAATTTTTTGCAGACATTACACGTTTTCCCCAAGGCAGGGCACACATTGAATTGATGAGTCGTGAAGTTGCAATTAGGGCACCTTTGCCGGGTACCTCCCCCTGTAGCAGCACCGAACCCCGGGGCGCGTCCCCCTCGAGCAGCGAGCGACCCCGGGGGTCGCGACTGGGGTGTGTTCATGAGATGACTGGGAGTGCTGGCAAAGTTGATCGCCTGCTCAGCCGGCGACGCCGCCGAGGAAACAGCTTCAGCTAAGCGAGTAGCGTGCATAGCACCGGTTAAAGTCAGATCCGGCTTGCGCAGAAGTCCGGCCCTGAGCTTCTCATCACGGAGACCGTAAACCAGAAGGTCCCTGAGAATCTCATCGGGGTTCCACGCGTGGAGGCGGCAGCGCCTGCCGAGGTGCCGCAGCGCAATGACATAGTTCTCAGCAGATTCCACGGGGAGCTGACGCCGCGCGAACAGTTTAAAACGTTCTAAGATGCAATTTGTCGGAATGTCACAAATAGCGTCAAACTTAGCCAATAGACATACCGGGTCCCGAGCTGATTCTCCCGCAGCGTAGACGAAGAAGTCGGAGCGAGTCAGGGCCTCGGGACCAGCCAAGTTGAGAAGCAGAGAGGCTTTGAGAGCGGCGGTGGCGGCAGGATGAGCGATCGTGAAATAGTGTTCAAAGTCACGTTTGAATACGTCCCATCGAAGGGCGATGTCTAAATCGAAAACGAGCACATCGGGCTTACGGGCAGAAGAGGCCATGACAAAGAAATAGGAGGGCGGGGGAAACAAAAAACTGGGACAAAATTAAATGATAAACCGATAAACAGGAGGCGCAAGGTAAGTTATTTGACACCATGTAAAGAGTGTATAACGAGGCATCGTTACTTTACTATCTTTATTCATACTGGAGCATTACACATTGCACTAGCTGTACGTGGTCTGTCACAGGAACTAGAGAGCGATCTGTGGGTGGGGAGGTTGTAGATATACTTGTGATATGGGGAGTGGTTAGTAGGTATGAGGTCACTATGTTAAAGGCACATGCATATCTCATCTACAACCTCCTCATGCAGAAGGCTAATGAGGAGGTCAGCCCTATCAGACATGTAGCATTTCCATTTTACAATACAGGAACGCTGCGCGTGTTCCTCCTTATGGGAGACGTTGGCGAACTTAACCCAGGTCATAATAGGTAAGCGAGGTTGCATAACCACTATCCCACCCGCCGTAAGGTGTTCGGTCGCAAGAACATGCAAATAATTGTCGTTCAAAGGGGGAATATCGCGCGGCGGGATCAGGCAATGTCGTTGTCCAGAAGCCCAGATGCTCCTGCCGCCTGTTATGCTGTTGCCACGGACTTCACTCCTCCTCACGAGCAGTAGCTGACACCTGCAATTCAAAAGAGACATTCTCCCGCCGTAAAGCAAGCAGGAACGTTTGTTCCACCAACCTCTTTTTCCAGTCACTTACCACGACGGAGATGCGATTTTTCTCCGTGCCGCATCTCCGTTCCCCCCCCCCCCCCAAGCGGCCTAACAAGTGGAGTGGTGCGGCCTTTCCAGAGCTTCAAGCCGTCTCTGGCAGACCCACTGACCAATGAAATTCCTCATCATATTATTTTTTAAATTACGTCTGATTATTCTGAGGCTAGTCAGAGGGTGGTGAATCTGTGGAATTCTGCCACAGACGGCTGTGGAGGCCTCTCAGTGCTGAGCTTTGAGGTTCCCATCTACAATAAAAGGGCACAAATAATACCGGTGTCAATATTGTAAGATAACGTGCCTCAATGACTACAGACTAACGTCTGTGGTGATGAAGTGCTTTCAGAGGACGGTGACCCAACTCTACCACTCGGATTTAGGGGAGGGCACATGTAAATATACCGTTAAACCTGTCCCATCCATGTACCTGTCTAAATGTCTGACCAAATGTCTCTGGCCAAATGACTTAAACGTTGTATCAATGAGGTCCTTCTCGTTCTTCTCCGGAGGGAGAGACAGGGTGAAAGAAAGAAGAAAGAAGGGGGGGACGGAGAAAGAGAATGGAGTGACTGGATGGAAGAGAGAGCAACGCGGAGGGAGAGAGATTGTGTAAGAGGGAGGGGGGCAGCGGGTCAAGACCCACGTGTGTTTCATTGTCAAATATCCCAGACACAATAATGACATCCCAACTAGCAGCAGCACCAAACAGTATGTAAACATAGAGGGGATGGAGAGGATGGAGGGAGAGAGGGAGGGAGGAGGGAGGCAGGGAGTGGGTGGGACGTTAAAGTCCGTGTCCCTGTCTCCCTCGCCTCTCCATCTCTCCCCTTCCCGTCTCTCTCCTCCCCTCTCCGTCTCTCTCCCCGTCTCCGTCACTCTCTCTTTCCCCTCCCGTCTCTTTCTCTCTCTGGTCCCCTACCCGTCGCATCTCTCTCTCTCCTTCCTCTCTCCGTCTCCCTCTCTCTTCCCCTCCATTCTCTGTCCCAACCCCTCCCTCTCCACCTCTCTCTCTTTTTCTCTCCCCGTCCCTCTCCCCCCGTCCTTGTCCTCTCTTTCCCTCCCGTCACTCTCTCTCCCTCCATCCCCGGCTCTCTCTCCCTCCCCTTCCCGTCACTTTTTCTTTCCCCTACCCGTCTATCTCTCTCCCTCCCTCCCCGACTCTCTCTCCCTCTCCTCCCCGTCTCTATCACGCCTCTCCCGTCTCTCTCCCTCCCCACCCCTCCACTCTCCATCTCTCCCCTCTCTCCTCCCCTCAGTGTCACTCTCTCTCCCCTCCCCCTCATCTCTTTCACTCCCTCCCCTCCCCTCCAATCCTCTCTCTCTCTTTTCCCTCCCCGTCTCTCTCACCCCATCCCGTCTGTCTCTCCCTCTCCATCTCTCCCCCTTCCCGTCTCTCTACCCCGTCTCCGTCTCTCTCTCTTTCACTCCCCGTCCTCTCTCCTC